>JAPEVW010000031.1:1886023-2109907 GCA_027921565.1 Artemia sinica | reverse complement strand
AAGTGAGAAAAAATCCTGTTTTTCATTCTTACTGACAATGAACAGACATTAAAACATGCATAAATTATGTAAAGAAGTTGTAGGTGGCAGCAGGGGTGAGGGATCGGACCTCCTGACCCCTCTCTACTAATGTTAACATATAGTATTGGTTATTTGAAGTATACAGACGTTTTTCAGGGAGATTTTTCCTGGTAGTGGGGGGGGGGTTCGGGGTTTATTTGGGAGGATCTTTCCATGAAAGAATTTTTCATGGGGGAAGGGACATTGCTTCGAAGGGGACGCCGGACTTCCCAGCATTATTTAAAAAAAGTTCAGAAATTTAATATAAAAAAAACAAGTATTTCAACTGCAACAGCCGCAACATCGAAACTTTAAACGAACAGAAAATATTACATTTATGATTGGGTTCACCCCGTAGTCAATGCCTCGCTCTTTAAGCCAAAGATTTTTTAGTACTTTCATAAGAGCTATTTATTCTAATTAACGGCCTTTGTGATTAAGCGGTCATTTTTAAAGAATTGGAACAAAATTCAAACTTTCGCTTAAAGAGCAAGGTATTGACTAGGGGGCGAACCCCATAATAAACGTATTAAAAATATATGAATATAGAAGTTCGTTACGTAACTTAATTCGTAAGTTACGTATATTTATTACTAATAAAAACGTTCGTAAATAAAATTAAACAAGTTTCGAGAAAGCCATTTAACTAAATAAAAGTAAATTAATATGAAAATTTTGTTTTTAATTATTCATGTACGGTGAGCCAAGATCAGAACCTGTATTTATTCAAAAACTTTCGAAAATTAAATAAAAAAAACAAGTTTTTTTAAACTGAAAGTAAGGAGCGACATTAAACTTAAAAAGAACAGAAATTATTCCGTATATGAAAGGGACTGTCCCCTCCTCAACGCCTCGCTCTTCACGCTAAAGTTTGACTCTGTCTCACAACTTTATTTTTTAAAACAATAAAAAACTTTAGCGTAAAGAGCGAGGCGTTGAGGAGGGGGCAATCACTTTCATATACGGAATAATTTCTTTTCGTTTTAAGTTTTAATGTCGCTCCTTACTTTCAGTTTTAGAAAACTTGTTTTATTTATTTAATTGTGAAGTAAGAATTGTTTTCTTAAGGTGTTTTCTTCTTAATCTTCCCACTTTCGTGCTTATACCAAAAATTTCTATCTATTGGTTTTCAAGATCACTTCCGGTTTGACTAATTCCCGGAACCACCCCACAAATTATGCCTGAAAATCCCAAAATATAGAAAAGGGAGGGAACAAAATGTACCTTTCAAGTTCTAGAAGATGGGTAAATTCGCCGTTTTTAATTTTTTCATTGAATGTACAAAAAGGAGTTTTCAATAAAAGTATCCCTCGAAAAGACTTTCTTTCAAAATCTAAGGGGTTAAAGAATCGAAGGGGGGGGGGGGGGGGTAACCTGTTTACCAACATACGTCATTAATACCAAGATACAGCCTTTTATATAATTGAAAATTAACTATAGTTATCTCACTTTGACAGTTTTCATCATATTTGTAGTTAGCTTATTTCTAACTAGCAGCTGTTCATAATGCCAAATAAAACCAACAAACTTTTGCTTATGACCTTAGATTACATCCAATAATTAAGTTAGTGGGAGGGGGGGGGGTAAACAGTTAACCTGGAAAGGACTAAAAAAACATATAAAAGGTAAATGTCGAGAGAAAGATTTCCAAATATATTGCAGTAATAGTTTTATCAGACGTATCTGGCTAAATGATTTTCGAAATACTTTGTTAAAACATTTTTCAACAAAACAAACAGTGGTATCCCATATAAAAACTCGTTTGAAAAACTTTGACTTTAAGGGAGTGCCTTTTGTAGGGGAGGATGTCGGGAATAAGGTTGGTCCCTAAGCTCCCTCCTCCTTATTTTAATAATGTATTGCCTATCTAATAACAGCTTATTTCAAATAACTCCATATAATCTTTACCATCTTTCTTTTCAAAATGATATTTACCTATGTTTTGTATATTCGTAGAAATTACGTTTCTTTCTTTCTAGCTGTTTAATGTATGACTGAACAATAAACAAAATACCGTCTGTACTTTACAATGTAACGTCTATTTGTTTTCTTAGCATAACAGAAGAATCGATAAAAATGTTAACATGTTATGTGTCCTCTCCTGTTCCACGGATGTGTGTCAACGAAACCAGAAATAGTTCTCTTTTTATGGGGCAACAAATTGATAATGAAAAAATTGACTGCTTTAAAATATTTATACTTATAACAAAAAGTATTAAAAAATGCTATTTTTTACAGAAAGTATTGAAAAAGTACTACTTTCATAGAAAATATTCAAAAAGTACTACTTTGATCAAAAGTATTAAAACAGTACTTGGGTACTCCCTTTGGCAACCCTGTCCTGTAAGCCATGTCAACTTTTTCTTATTTCTTTTACGGTTCCCAGTTATAGAGGACAGATCTCTTAAAGCTACTTTAAACAAATTTTTTATTTTGAGTTTGTACAAGGTTTTTGCAAAGTAAGTTTCCTTTTCCGATGCTTATTCCATGAATAAAATTATGGTGAAATCCTCAGTCGGCTTTGTAGAAATGTTTTATTCGTTCAGTTGGTCTTAACTCCGTTTGTTGAGTACGTACGTGACCACAGGGAACAACAGTACAAAATATACGATTGACGCAATCCCTGTTTAAACCCTGTTGAGATATGGTGAGATCTGGATCAATCTCAGGGGGATTTTCCCTCCTTTCACATTTTTTTATGCAGGCTTGCCTTAGAAGTACATATATACAAAAGAAAAAGTATTTTAAAGCTTTCTTTAATGCTCTCCTACCTTCTATAAAGTAAATATGTCATTTTTAAGTCGACCAGCAGATGAACACCCACTAAAGAACTTTTTGTCACTTTCTATTTTGAGTCTCATCATAGGCAGCGCAATAGTGCTGCCTAAGTAAAGAACGATGTTGAGTCACTGAAGAACCACAAGTCCTCTGGTAAGACGGTGTGCTTCCAAAACTATGTAAAGCTGCAGATGAGATTGTCACTACTCAACTCAAACCACTGATTGACCAATCTGGACCGAAAATTTCTCTAATAACTGGGAATTTTCATTCCTTCTTTCTTCTCTCAAAAGGGTGACAAATCGGAACGTCAGAATTACCGTGAAATCGCTCTCACTGATATTGCAGCAAAGTTGTTTGCCATTCTTCTCCTCGATGTATTTAAACAGGCCGAGGAGAGAGAATGAGAATAGAACAAGCTGCTCTGCGAACCGGAGGTTCATATACCAAGCAAATTTTTAGCCGTAGGCTGCTGTTACAGCAGTGCCATAGATATGGTTTGAAGCTGATTCATATCTTCATTGATTTCATAGCAGCATTCAACTCAGTTGAGCGAGACGTTTTCTGGCGTATCCTAAAAGAGTAGGGAATGCCTTCACACTCTGTGGAGCTTTTGAAAGCATACTATGAGGGCACGCAGATAAGGGTACGAGCTTATGGTGAAGTCTGAAAATTTCGCTATACACTCAGGAGTAAAACAAAACAATGTCCTATCCCCCATCCTTTTCCAAGTATGTAATTGACTGGATTATAGAGAGAATTGTCGGCACAGATGAAGGAGTGACAGTTGGAAAAGGTATTCAGGTAACTGACATAGATTATGCAGCTGATTTTGCCATCACTGAGGATGATCTACTAAAATCCCAAATGATGATGGAAAAAGTTATATACTACTCTGAAATGGTTGGATTATAAATTGACCCAACAAAGACCAAAGTGATGTATGCCAATACCCAGGTTCCCTCTTATATAATATTAGATGGCAACAGCATTGAACAAGTTAAATAGTTTGTCTACCTCAAATCCCTTGTGGATTCAGGGGGTATCTGATGATGAAATTGAAATGTGTTTAAATAAATAATTGATCATGAAATAAATAAATAAATAAACAATAAACTCTGCCAGTTTATCTCAGCCCAGTAAATCACTGTGGAAGTGTCATTTTTTCTTATAGCGTAGCAATCAGACTCGCGGACTCTGGGTTTGACTCTGTCTCACAACTTTATTTTTTAAAACAATAAAAACTTTTAGCGTAAAGAGAGAGGCGTAGAGGAGGAGACAGCCCCTTTCATATAAGGAATAATTTCTGTTTGTTTTAAGTTTTAATGTCCTTACTTTCAGTTAAAAAAGCTTGTTTTTTTATTTATCGTAGAGGATTCATAAACGAACATTTGACGAAAAATAGGCTTGTTATTCATTTCTGAACTGAGGATCTCACGAATACTCTAGTCAAGAGTATTTCATTTCTTTCAAAAGACATTTCGGGGAAACTTTCCCGACTTTTGCAAATGACTAATATCAAAAGAAAACTTTATTAAAACTTGGATGAAATGATAAAACTTAAAGAAATTATTTAAGGATCCTTTGGGTCAAAACATTTATTCAAAGCGGTAAATTATACCAATAATATTCAGGACCCAAGATGTGATTCATACTCTTGGAAAAAGTAAGCTAGTGTACTCACCAAACAAATAACAACAGATGTATTGATTCCATTTTTTGGGAGGAAGGGACTTGCTCATTTAACACCTTTATCAGTGCATAAGAGCCCTCATACACAACGAATTTGTTGCCCTAAGTTCAGCAGAACATATAAATCATGGCACAGATAGTAAGAAAAACAAATAAGTCTTTCAGTTTTTTAAAATTTAAGTTATCTTGGCCTAGAGCTGTGAGTTAATGTAATTTTAATCATTTCCAGGGCCCTCCTCTCTCAAATAAATCTTGTGGTCTACTTAGGCAAGCAACAAATCATGAATTCTAAATATCTTATAATTAATTCAGAAAGATAAATTTTTTTAACACAGGTTTATATCAGAACGCATTGAAATGTTGTATGGTAGTAACCTTTTTTTTTCATTTTCAATAAACAAAAGATTTCTCATGTACTGAAAATTCAATTTCCCAGCAATTCAAAAACAAAGCTTTGGGTATTTTCAAAACAAAGCTTTTGGCAATGTAGTTATCAATTAATAAATTTTTTAAAATTGAGTAATTACCTTCTAAAGTAATTTTAAATTCAAATCTAAAGTGGATTTCAAGCAATTTAAAAAGTATTTCCAGAAAAATAAGTCTTTAGTTTTTTAATATCTACTAAATATAAATATATTTGTCCAAAATTATTCTGAAAAATCAATCAATTATTAAGTTAACTAAGGTGTACCATCTTTCTAGGACCCACTTATGACAAGGTCTAAATTTGGCTTCAATTACTTTTTTTATTAAAATATTGTTTCAGCATCTATGCCAATGTTATTTTGAAACAAATTTCATCTTTTTACAATAATTCTATAATTCACCAAGTGTAATGAGTCAATTTACAAAAAGTATTTTATGCAGTTTTCATAATGCCTGGAGGACATAGCAACAACCTAGACCAGCAAATGTAATAAGACCAATCTGAGCAGTTGAGGTAAAGGGCATGGAAAAAATGCCTAAGGCATTGATAACACAAAAATGAAGAGCAGAGAAATATACAGCTAGAATACTTGTGTCAGCAACAATTACAACACATAAAAACTAAAGTGAGGAACAAACAGATATGCATGTGCAAGACATGTGACAATGAGAAGTAAAGCAAATTAACAATAAAAGTGAGGAACGAAGAAATATGTAGTTAAAAGATATGCTAAAGCAAGAACAAAGAAATATGTGGTTAGAAGATAAGTGGCAACATTGGGCATAACGATATCAACGTTGCTAAAGTCTAACAATTTTTCCATAAATTTTGAATTTTTTATACGGACATAAATTATAATTTCAATCAAAATTTTATAGACAAATAAAAAATTAATAATTACATTATATTAAATATATATTTATCTAATATACAAATATTTGCCTTAAAAATAAATATTTAGCAATAGTTTAATTACAATTACTTTAAAATAAATAAATTTTGCAAACATTATAACTTCTCCTAAGCCCTCAGAAGTTCCATTCAGGGTAGGAATTCCATCCCTAGTCTTCCGATGGGAAATCCTACAGCGTGGTCTCATCGCGACGGAAAGGTGTATTGATTGCTTGGCAAACACGTAGAGGGTACCAGCAAGCTGGGAACTTGCTGGTCAAATTAATCCCCAAGAAATATCCACGATAATGCCAAGTATAAGTGTTGCAAATCTGATATGGCGTCCCCGGCAGGTGCCAAGCTCCCGTTAGGGAAGGTAATGGAGGTGAAAAATTAACAAGCCTTCCTAGACAGTAATATCCCCTTGAAGATCGGATCGTGGAACGTCTGATCAATTAAAGCAGATGCAACCAAAATACTAGTTGCAAATGAGATGCAGAAGTATGGAGTCGACTTTCTATGTTTGTCTGAAACTAGAATCTTCGATTGTGGTATATCAACTATTATTAGCTCAAACTATGAGCCGTATTACCTGTATTATTCAGGAGTTGATTACTACCTTGGTCAACCTGGAGTTGGTTTTTTCTTTCTGATTCTGCAAATCATGCACTGATTGATTGGGATCCACTATCTTACAACATCTCTGCGTACCCCCTCCCCCGGTCTTAATTGTGACGAATGAGGCAAGGTGTACGTTTTATAATGAACTGGAACGAATTCTGGCACGTCCCAAGTATCCCTTGTTGTTGCTGGGGATTGGAATGTCATAGTTAAACCAAGATAATTTGGTAGTCAAATGGCGGAGTTTCGAAAGCCCAGATAGATTATGTACTTGTCAAGTCTAGATTCAAAATTTCTGTGCTGGATACCCGCTCAAATCTTGGTGTTAACATAGTCTCCAAGTCCAGCTCTGACCACAACCTGATAATTACTAGAATTCAGCTTCGGTTATCCACCAGGTGTAGAAACTCCTATACCCGCCCGGATATATGTTGCTGGTTTGAATAACCCTGGAACCAAGACTATGTTCCACCTTGCCTTGTCGAACCAATTTAGCGCCCTGTCCACCGTGAATGATGAAGAAAACGTTGAGGAGCTTCTCTATAGTTCTGTAGAGAATAAATAAGAGCAGTTTGCTGCAAAATGCAGGAGTCCACGAGAGAAATCCTTAGTATGTCAACACCAAAAAGAAAATGCTGGATCAGCGAAGGAACCATTAAGTTAGCCAACAAATGTCAAGCGTCTTGCTCTAAGATAGAGCGTAAGAAGTGTAGAACAGAAGTTTAAGAAATCTTACAGAATAGATAGACAAAACTACTGGAAGGAAAGGGCAGACTCCATGGAAGCCGCGTCTAAACACACGACAGCCGTAAGCTCTATTAATTGTTGAAATAGGCCACTTGGAGAAAGCGACATGTCTCTGAGATCATTCGCCTGAAAGACACGCATATCATAACGGACCTATCGGTGAGAGTATTCAGATGGAAGGAACTTTTCAGGAACTCTTAAATTCATTACATCGTCCACAGATAATACCAAGTCCTCCTCTAGCGGTCCTTCGAGCACCTTGTAAAGTTTGTCTTGAACCCCCCCCCCCTGAGTATTGATGAAATAAAAAAAACGAATTGTTCTCTGAAGAACCACAAGTCTTCTGCTAAAGACGGTCTGTATCCAGAACTATATAAAGCTGCTGATGAGATTTTCGCTGCTCAACTGAAACCACTGATTGACCAAATTTGGACAAAAATTTCTCGAATAACTGGAAAGTTTCATTCCTTCTTCATTTCATCAAAAAGGGTGACAAATCAGAACGTCAGAAAAACAGTGGAATCGCTCTCACTGATACTGCGGCAAAGTTGTTAGCCAGTCATTTCCTCAATAATTTAAACAGGCCCGAGACGAGAGAATGAAAATAAAACAAGCTGCCTTTCTAACCGGATGTTCTTGTACCAAGCAAATTTTTATCCTTAGGCTGCTGTTACAGCCGTGCCATATATATGGTTTGCCGCTGATCCTTATCTTCATCAATTTCATAGCATAGATAATTTCGGAGACCACACTGCCTTTCATCAGTTTTACTACTGATGACGGTCACAGTATATGTGACCGAAAATATCTGTATTTTTTGTGAATTTTCTATACACTGTCTATTAAAAAGGATTTTATCCCTACTTTGAACTTTAATTTTAATTTCATAGCAGCATTCAACTCAGTTGAGGGAGATGTTTCTCTGGTGTATCCTAGAAGAGGAAAATGCCTTCACATTTTGTAGAGCTTTTGAAAGCATAGTATGAGGGCAAACAGATGATGGGTACGAGCTTATGGTTAAGAATGTGAGTCGCTGTTAACTCAGGAGTAAAATCAGACGATGTCCTATCTCCCATCCTTTTCAATTATGTAATTGACTGGATTATGGAGAGAGTTGTCAGCACAGATGAAGGAATGAAGGTTGGAAAAGGTATTCAGGTTACAAACATAGATTATGCTGATGGTTTTGCCATCGTTGAGGATGGTCTACTAAAAGCCCAAAAGATGATGGACAAAGTTTCATACTACTTTGCAATAGTTAAATTAAAAATTAACCCAACAGAGGCTAAAGTGATATACGACTATACCAAGGTTCCCTCTTTTATATTATTAGATGGCAACAGCATTGAACAAGTTAAATAATTTGCCTACCTCAGATCCTTTGTGGATTCAGAGGGGGGATCTGATCATGAAATTGAAAGGTACATTCGCCAAACATCTGCAGTTTATCTTAGCTCAATAAATCACTCCGGAAGTGTCGAAGTATACGCCTCACTATGAAAACGTCTTCGTCATATTCCACATGTCCAGTGCCAGAAGCGAGCATCTAACAAAGATATCCGAGAGCGCCGTAAACAACAGATAGCTGTGACAAGGTTAGGAGCGACGATTCTACGCCATTAGTAAGCAGTTTTTTCCAGGAAAGCTTAAGTGAAGTCAGCGAGCAACGAAAAGTAAGTGTGGACGACCCATTTGAATACAAACAAGGCAGATTAAGCATGAAAAAGGAAATTCAAACGAAAGTTCTCAACTTTTGGACCCTAAAATTTCCAATAAATACGTTTCATTACCTGACACTACCATTTTTGAGGAGAAAATTGAACAGACTTTACTGAAAAATAATATTTCAACTTGTTTTAAATCCATCAGACCATTGAGTAGCTTTCTAAACTCTGGAGAAGATATAAAACGTAATAGTTTGGTAAGTGGAGTATATAGCATCCTTGATCTTGCCAGGAAAATTTACATCGGTCGAACACTACCAGCAATTTGTGGAACGATTTATTGAGCACCGGAATTAGACCCCAGGCGCCGCGCGGCGGAGCGACCGAACGCCGCCACGAGAGGCCCGGTCGAACGCCGCCGAAGTGTCTTAACGTCACCGGCGCACCGCAGGCACGCCGCCGCCGGCAGAGGGCGGCGCCGTTCGGTCGACTTTAAGTTATTTTTGTGGCAATTCTTTATTGCGTCAATCGCAAAGTCGGAGCTTTTCCTTCTCGTATGGTTTTAGTATTTCGATTTTTCCTGATTAGAAATCAAGCAGAGCTTGCACTATCCCCGAATTTTCGGGTATTTCCCCGAAAATCTATGAGTCACCCCGAAAAAAAATTCGGTTCCCCGAATCCCCGAAAATCACGTAATCACGATGCCACCCCTAGCGACTTATCATCAGTGACTTTCCCTGCCAAATATTGCTTTGCATACCATAATTCTTCACTACTCTCTTGTTCATTAATTTTCGTCTCTTTTGTTACTTTGCATAAAAACCAGACAGATGCAATATACTATTGCAAATATTGCAATATACACAGTTCTTCATATGTTGACAAAAAAAGTATCGTCTTTATGAAATGAGTTTAAATCATTTTGAATGCAGTTTCCCAATCGCTATTTCTTACATCATTCGTAGTCAAGACTTTTATTTTCAAATTGAATAGAATTATAGAACGCATTCACTACTATACAGCTTCAGCCTTTTGTTGGATTTTGAAATTGATAGCCGACAGATTGTTTCTACAGCTGAATTGTAAGTTTACAGATTTTTTTTTGCTGTTTTTTAGATTTAGATTTTCTTAATGTTTAATACTCAATTATTGAACGCCTGATAGAAAATGCAATCTTTTTTCTGGAACATTTTTACCCCCTCCCCCCCCAAAAAAAAACAAACAAAAACAACCTTCGCTGAGACAAAATTTAGCTATAGACTAAGCTATGTACAAGGTTGGGGAATTAAAGATTGAACCGGACGTTGCCCCAAAAATATGATTCATAAATAAATTGTAAATTATTGCCTATAGGGGGGGGATAGGGGGCTATCATTTTTAAATGATAATACCTCAATTTTTTTTATTGAAAGCAGGGATGCAAAAAGATAATTATTTTTTTTCATTTTAAAGTGGAGACAGAAGAAATGATATCAATTCCCTGGGAAACCATTGAAATATTTTGATAGACCCAGGGCCCCCCATTAGGACTTGTTCATTGTCTTGGGTATTTTGCGATTTCTCATAGGCTACTGGCCTTATTTGGCTTTTGTGTGTGCTCCCTTTAATTAGATGCTTTGGATCTTATGGAATACCATGGCGAATCTATTACTCAGTTTTTCCAATAATTTGAGGTATATCTAAATAATTTCGACATTTTTGTTGTTGTCTTTGTAACCCCTTTACTAATACCCTCAATTTTTTTTCAAGGAACACTAAGCTGTTTAACGTTATTTTGCGTGTTTGTTTGAACGTATAGAGACCTATGTTATTTATTAAGTAAAGTTATTTTTCTAATGAAAGCTGAGCGGTATCCCTCAAGGTGGTATCCAGAGGGGGGGGGGGTGTAGGGAGGTATTATATTTAAAATGATAATAGCTCGAAATTTTATTTATTGAAAGCAGGGATCGCCAAAAAGTTGATTTTTTTGTATTTAAAGCAGAGACGGCATCCTATCAAGGTGGTATCCAGAGGGGGAGGGGGGTATTGAGCTATCATATTTAAATGTAATATCTCGATTTTTTTTTTTAGCAGGGTTGCCAATATAGTTAATTATTTTTTTTTTTATATAAAGCAGAGACGGTATCCTATCAAGATGGTATCAGTAGAAAGGGGGGTACCAGTCCCATTGCCCACCCTGCTGCCACCTACAATGTTTTACGGTCTCCCTGTTCTTTCCTATATCTTTTATATCTGCGTGTACGCCTCTTGCCGTTTTCTACCTCTTCTTACCTACCTTGTCATTCCCCCCCCCCCCCTTTCCAAAGACAAAAAATGCTGTCCAAGACAACTACTGTCTCCCTATTATCCCAATGATAACGTAAAAGTCCAACTATAGAATCAATCTATTGTTTTCAAGAAGCTTCCAAATTCTGCAAAATAAAAATGAACTTGACAAATACTAAAAAAATAAAGGATAAGGAACTCATTTTTGTAAATGACAACATCTTGTAACAATAATCTTAATAAAACAATAAAAAAATATGCAAAACAGCTGCTTCCTCACTTATGTTGAAACCAAAGTTAAACGAATTATATTGGTCAAACAGTAAGAATTTGGTCAAACAGTAAGTAAAATAAGAAAAAATACCATTTGGTCTAGGACGGCTGAAGAAACTGCTAAAAAGACAGGTTTCAGGTGTGGCCTTGCCACATTCCATGTTTGCAACACTCTAAATGCTCCCTAACACCCAGATTCGAGACGACGCTATAAGAAAACAAATAAAAATTATATAGTAATACTGATCTATTACCCACCTGCAAAAAAACAACTATAAATTTACTTTGGAATACAATTACACTTTTAAAATGTTAAAAAAGAAATAAAACACTAGTAAGCATTAATTTTCAGTACAACTTAATGTCGGCTGAAGTACTGGTATATGCAAAAGCCTTGCATTTTAAGGAAAGGGTAACAGTAATCATATTTCAGGTTAATTTGACTTATTTTATGTATAATCATTTTCCTGACTTTCAGGCCAACAATTTTCTTTTGACGAATTAGTACATCCTCTATTTTCCTACTTTCAGGCATCTTCTATAAAAAAAAAAAAAAAAATGCAAATCTTCCACTCCAGTTTTAAGTTCACCAAGACATAAAGAAATTTTAAAGTTCTGTTCCAATTTTTCCGTAGTAGATAGAAAAAGCTATACCATAGTTGTGAATATTTGCTATGAAGATAAAAAGTTCATTTCTATTTTCCCAAAATAATATAAAAATTTTCCACTTCATTCAGATCTTTCTCAGAGATGAAAAATTAAATAATGTTCCAATTTTCATAGAAGATAGAAAGTTCAAGTTCTCTTCTGAATTTTACCAAAGAACACAATTCAATTCTAATTTCTCCAGAGAAAATACAAATCTTCCACTCCAGTTTTAAGTTCACCAAGACATAAAGAAATTTAAAGTTTTATTCTAAATTTTTCCATAGTAGATAGAAAAAGCTATACCATAGTTGTGAATATTTTCTCGGAAGATAAAAAGTTTCCACTTTAATTCTAATTTTCTCAATGAAAAAGAAATAAGTTTATTTTTCAATTCTATTTTTCCAAATAATATAAAAATTTTCCACTTCAATTCAGATCTTTCTCAAAGAGATGAAAAAATTTAAGATAATGTTCCAATTTTTCATAGAAGATAGAAAAGTTCAAGTTCTCTTCTGAATTTAAACCAAATTGAAAATCATGAAGAAAATTTTTGATTTTAAGAAAGTAAGGAGACGAGAAAGTATAGCCTTTTCAAATATTTTACTAAATACTGATAAAATTGAAAGTGATCGATAATTGGATGGATCATTTCTAGGTCCACCTTTATACAAAACAATAATCCGAGCACGCTTGAGAGCATCCGGAAAAAACACCACATTCAAATGAAAGATTAACAAGTTTTGTTAGAGGCAATACTATTGAAATAAGAATAGATTTAACTACCTTAGTAGGGATACAATCTGGCCCAGATGAGGACGAGCTTTGCAAGCCATTAACAATTTTAGTAATTTCACTTACTAATACTGGCTCTAGAAACATAGACTTAACACAAGATGGCCCGAGGTAAGATCTAAAGTCCTGCTTAGGCCGAGACAAAGTAACTGTAGAAGTAATATTCTTACCAATATCAGCGCAGAATGAGGTGAATGCCTCTAAAAAAGCTATTTAAACTTACATTAGCCATTGAAGAACCGGTTGATTTCATTTGGGGTATTCATCACTTTATTTCTATCTTTATTTTAATATGCACTGGATTTAAACCCTCAAACATCTAATAATATACAGTAATAACGGTATATTTTCTTTCGTTAATCAAATTAACAATGCTATATAGGACTATGGAAAACAAGTTCATATAGGACTTCTTTACATTTACATACTTCTGCACACTCACAATCGTTATACAGAAGCTCATAAATAACAAATACTATGTCTCATAGAAGACTCGAATAACTGTGTCTTTAGAGATAAAATGTCCACCCTTCAGCCCCTGGGGAAAGGTTTTGAACTTATGAAATTTATAGATAAAGCCGGTAAAAGTTGGGAATGAAAAGATTTGTACTCCAGCTCGAAACATGGATTTAGGGTGAATATTAAGAAAGGAACTTGTATTGAATTTATCTAAATAAAGCCTTTGAATTACATACGTGCACACATGGGAACACCAAACGATGGGTACAGACCGTCGAGAGAGGTTCATTCTAATGGAAATAAAAGATTCTAGTGCCCCTTTTAAGTGACAAAAATAATTGGAGGACAACTAGGCCCCCCTCCCAACGTCACCTTTTTCCAAAATCGTCTAATCAAATTTTGAGATGGATTTTTTCTTCAGCATAGTTGAAAAGGCTCAATAACTATGTCTTTAGAGATAAAATGTCCACCCTTCAGCTCCTGGGGAAAGGTTTTAAACTATGAAATTTATGCATAAAGCCGGTAAAAGTTGGGAATGAAAAAAGATTTGTACTCCAGCTCGAAACATGGATTTAGGGTGAGTATTAAGAGAGGAACTTGTGTTGATTTATTTAAATAAAGCCTTTGAATTACATGTGTGCACACATGGTAACATAAAAACCATGGGTACAGACCGTCGAGCAGGGTTCATTCTAATGGAAATAAGAGATGCCAGTGCCATTTTAAGTGACAAAAATAATTGAGGACAGCGATTTATAATATTCAGTTTGAAAATTTTCATACTTTATTTTCAAATAAAGTCATTTACATAGTTCACCCCTCCAGTAAATTCAAATTCAGGGTATACCCCCCCCCCCACACAATACAAACTCCACTATATGATGATGGTATATACGATGTTTATACTCGATAGAAAGTGTAAAATGCACTCTTTTTACCATGTAAACCTCCCTCCTCCCCCTCTGTTTACGACTTTAATTCTTCTACAAAAAAACTACAACAAGAGTTTTGCTGCTTTCCTCTTCCTTAACTTTAAAAGTCTAAGACTCTAAAGCATACTGCGTCATTTGCGTTTTATTGAAAACTATGGGTATCTTGAACAGTCCCTGTCCCTGGAAACACTCCAACAAAATCAGAGGAGAGTACAGGATTTAACGACTAAGACATTTGGCTTTCATTCACCACTCTTTTTCATGTTCAGAATTTCGTGGCTATACCTACAAGCAGTTTCTCAGCATCTACGTTGACTTTCCTTTTGTTTGAAACGATTTCCTATGGGAAGATCTACTTTTAAACAGGTTAATATTGATTTTAGTTTCCCTACGAATAAAATGTTCTAAAAATGTATGTAAAATTGTTTATTAATATAAAATAATAATATACATAATAAAAACCGACTTTTCTACTCTTAAGATTTCTTCTTCTACTACGTATAGGTATTTGTCGAAAACATCTATTGCGGGTAGATTATCTGAATTCACTGTGTACTGATCCTGATGTGCTCCAATGTCAGGGTCACATTTTCTACAGTATAATGTAATTTCACTCTTATCATATCTCTTTGTATAGTCAATGATACTATTTTCATTCATTTTATAAAGTCCGCGTGTTTTCATTTGCTTATTTGAAGCAATGTCACATAAAGTATACTCAGGTAGTGAATCACATTCTCTAACAGCCAAATAAAAATCAGTAGGCTTATAACTCATAATAGCCATTGTGTTCAACAACGTAGAAACCAAATTCCTTGTTATTCCAACAGTTGAATCGTAGAACCTGGTCCTCCTCCCAAACAATTTAAGCCACGATGATACCAGGTCACTTAGCAATAAACTAAAAGAACGTTTAGGATTCTTTCCAATCATACCCGGATATGTTATTTCTCCCACTGGTTACATTTATCCAGGGCATAATTTGCAACCCTTGCCTCCAAGCTCTGTGGGCTTGTTTCAACTCCAACAACCTTGTTACTCGATCTTTGGACTATTTTGAAGATAATGGCTATCTCACAATTTCTATTGGATTTATATCGGAAATACGACACTACTTTCCGATCAATTTTAGTTTTAAAAGGGGCACTAGAATTATGGGCACCCACTAACTCTGAACAAAATGTCCATACCAAAATTTTTATTGCATGTGTTTTGAGGAAATGATTGCCGTGGGGGGGGGCTATATATATATATATATATATATATTATATATATATATTATAATATATATATATATATATATATTATATGATATATATATATAGATATATATCTATAATATATATATATATATATATCTATATATATATATATATATATATATACATATATATATATATATATATATATAATATATATATATATATATAATATATATATATCTATATATATATATATATATATAATATATCTATATATAATATATATATATATATATATATATATAGAAAGGGGGGTGCTACTCCCGTACTAACCACGTGGTTTATGGTTTTCTCACTGAGAATGAAAAAACAGGAATTTTCTCACTTGGAAAAACAGGAATTTTCTCACTTTTATGTCTGTTTTCATGGATGGTTATGTGTGTTGTTCGATTTATTTGATGTTTTTCATGGATGGTTATGGATGATTTATGGTTTTTGTCAGTGGAATTTGAAATAACAGGCACTTTCTCACATTTATGTATGTTTTTATGGTTTTGTCAGTGAGAATGGAAAAAACAGGAACTTTCTCACATTTATGTCTGTTCGTGTCAGTGAGAATGGACATGCTCGACGCGAATGTTATGAGTTTCCAGGAAACAGTTAGATCACGTGTTTTCCTTCTCAGCCAATTCAGCGAGTCGGTTACATCCCCCTTCTCAGCCAATCAGAGGGCTGGTTACATATTAGCGTCGGAGGGAATATAAGGAAAGGTTTTTTGCTAAAGTCTTATTAGTCTGTGAATAGAATTCAAAGGAGTGAGAAGAAGAAGAACAGTTTGACTTTACTCATTTGGATATATATTTGTGTTGATGATGAGTGGAATGTTTACCCTCTTAGAAGTTGATAGTGGAGTTGATGATAATAGTACAAGATCACCAAAGCATTGCGGTGGAAATCACGAAAGGATCACGTCTTTGTCTGAATGGGATGCAGTATATGCAAGATATGTGATATCCTTGAGCAATTTAAAATGGAGGATCAATTATGTTTTGCCGCTAAAGTTGATATAGCACATGTGAATAGACTTCAATGTGCTTTAAGTGCATTGGTGAAACATATTGAAGACAATAAACAGTATCGCTAATTGTACTGCTCTGTATTATTGATGTTGTTGTTGTAATTATTCAATAAAATTGTTTTCGAAATCGAAAATGTTTTCTTTCTTTTCTGGTTAGGGCTATGGGCTAACGAATCAGGGTCAGTCTAGAGTCAGCAGTCGGAGTGAAAGGTTTGAAAAATGAATAAATTTGAGAAAGAGAGAATTAGATCAAATCTAGTGTTTATGGAAAAACATTTGATTTTGGATGATGATTTTCTCGAGTTATCTCTTAAACGCAGGATATTCTCTTGTCAGGGAACACTTGACATGAAAACGATTAAGATTTAAGATTAGATTAAGATTAGATAAGATTTAAGATTCAATCGGGTTTAATTAAAACAAATAGAAATAAATAAAAATAAATAAACTTCTCTATGCAAAAAAATGCACGTTGAGTCCCTTAAAAAAATAACGATTCCTCCTAATCACGCTTTACGACTCTCGCTTTACTCCTCAACACAACCACATCCCTCAACCATACAAATCACTATCTAAGAGATTCCCCCCTTCCTCCCCAAAAGCACAGCTACCTTAACCATACAAAAAAATCAATAAATAAATAAAAAAAAAAAAAAACACAAACAAACCGAGATAATAATGATAATAAAAAAAAAAATCTCAATTATTAATAAACTCTATTTAATGAATATTCAATAAGATATTTTTTCAAATTATTTTTAAAAGACCCAAGAGAGCTCCTACATCTCAGCTCTTGTGGAAGCATGTTCCACACTTTCGCGCACGCCACATCCGGTGCAAAATCCGACCGTACTGTAGGTGTTCGTCTCACCAGAAGGTTTGAGGCAGATCTCGTGTTCCTAGGATGCTGTTCCGATACCAACTGGAATAGACTGTGGAATGCTGATGGAAGTAATCCGGAGAAAAATTTAAAAACGATAACTGAGCACGATAAATGATAAAGTGATTCACGGGAAACAAAATCGTCCATATTTCCGATTATTTTCAGGGCATGTTTGTGGATTGAATCAAGCCTTTTCAGGTGGGATGTAAATGTTGACTGCCAAATTGACGCACAATACTGTAGATGAGGCTTGATAAGTCCATTATAAAGTAGACGAAGGGTTTTTTGAGGGAATGTGTGTTTCAGTTTCCTGATAATGCCAAGATTACGGGAGAGCTTCAGCTCCACAGCGTGGATGTGATGTACGAAGGATAACTTTTCGTCAAGGAGTACACCTAGGTACCTGGCACAGCCAGTTTTCGGTCGTCTGATCGTTCCTCGAGAAGTCGTTATTCCCGATACCTCTGGGCGAAGAGGTCCAATCCTTGAGAAGAAGAGAGCGCAAGATTTGTCAACATTTATTACAAATCGATTGGCATCCATCCAAATGTAAGTTTCTTCTAAGATGACCTCAAGTTTACTCTGGAGCGCTGACATGTCGGTGTCACAGGAGACCATTGTAGTGTCATCCGCGAACGCCACAAGTTCATCCGATTCATGATCGTTGCTCGAAATTTCTGGGTCGCAACATAACTTGCAGCACCGTGAAGTCCTGGAGTTAGGGTTCAGAACGCGACTTAGGTCATTCACATGAACCAGGAATAACAGTGGGCCTAAGATTGAGCCTTGCGGCACACCGAAGTTGACAACGGTGTCATTCAGCGGATCATCTCCTATATAAACACGTCGACTACTAAGGTAAGACCGGAACCATCGTAGAGCCTCTCCTCTAACCCCAATGTGCTCTATTTTACCTAATAGAATCCCATGATCCATACTGTCGAACGCTTTTTTTATGTCAAGCAAAATAGCAGCTGGCACAAGTCCCAGGTCAAGTGCTTTATTAATGAATAGGCTTAGTGATGCCAGGGCATCTTCCGTCGAGTGTCCTGGTCTGAATCCAAATTGGCGTTGGTTAAGGAATCCCTTAGCTTCCAGAAAAGAGTAAAGTTGGTTCTTCATAGGTTTTTCGAACACTTTGGAAAACACCGAAAGAATAGAGATGGGTCGAAAGTTAGACGGGTCGTCCTGAGGGCCACCTTTGTGGAGGGGAATTATTCTTGCCTTCTTGAGAAGTGATGGAAACACGCCCGTCTCCAAGGAGAGGTTTACCAAATGTGTTAAAGGTTGTACTACGGAGGGCAATACTGCCTTCAACACTTTAGTATGGACGCGGTCGAATCCAGAGGCAGATGCTCCCCTCAAGCCTTTGACAATCATCGAAACATCCGTCGAAGTTACAGGAATGAGTGCCATCGACTTGACACACGCTGGGCCCAAAAAGTCCCTGTAGGACTTTCTGGGGGGTAGCGCTGTGTTAGCCGTTTTTTCTCCAATTTTGGCGAAGAAGGTACAAAGAGCTTTTGCAACTTGTGCTGGTTCAGTCAAGGTTTCTCCATCAACCGTAATTTTGGATGGTAGTTCAGGCTGTTGGTTATTCGGTCGTAACACTGAATTGACTGTCTTCCATACTTTCCTTCCATCCTTCCCACTTTCGGCTAGCCTTTGATTAAAGTAATCCCTTTTAGCTTTTCTGAGAACAGACCGTAGGCATTTCTTATAAATTTCATAACTCCGCAGGCTAGCTACATTTGGTAGATTACGGTATTCCGCCCAAAGATTATTCTTTTTATTGATGCACCTGAGTAAACTTTCTGTAACCCACGGGCAAATTGGTGCGTTTTTTCTTCCGCGTTTCTTTATTTTTTCTTTAAAACAAAATGCCTCATATAGTGTTGTAAATGTACTATGGAAATTTTCAAATCCTTCATTCAGATCTTCTTTATCCATAACGCTATCCCAGGTCGTTTTTTCCAATTCCTCGTTAAGTAACCGTAAGTTTTCTTCACTCAGATCTACAACCGGAATATCATCTCTAGTTTTTGAAAATGACCTTGTTGCCTTTGATGTTTTGAAAACGGTACATAAGGGGAAGTGGTCTGACATGTCACTGAGGATTACTGAAGCCGAGAGTGGAGGTAGAGTAGAAAAAATATTGTCTATTAGTGAATGAGTACTCTCAGTTACTCTCGTTGGGATAGTTGTTGACGGGTAAAGATTAAATCCAGACATAAGAGTGAGAAGATCATTAGCGCTATTAGTTAGGGGATAGGCTAGGTTGATGTTGAAATCACCCATGATGACCACATCATGATTCTGTTTTTCAATCATTTGGAGTGTTTCCAATAAATATTCCGTAAACGAAGAAACAGAACCTGACGGTGATCGGTAAATTTCTCCAACGATTACCTTCCGTTGTGAAGGAAGGGACATATCAAGAAAAAGTGACTCAAAAATACCTTCTATATTTCGAGTCAGTTTGCCATTAACACAGACTGGGTATTCGCTCTTTGTGTAGATTGCCAATCCTCCTCGTGCTGACTCTTGTCTGTGTACAAAATTCGATGTATACCCGGGGATATCTACCAGGATGTCAGTCTGCCTCGACAGGAATGTTTCACACAGTCCAAGAACGTCAGGTCGTATTTGTCGGCACATGGTCATTACATCTGTCAGTGACGAACATAATCCTTGGCAGTTGAGCTGAACTATACTGAGCTGAGATTCAGAGCATCCCTGGGGCATACTCATTAACTGAATATATTTACTTCGAGGAAATTCATTTTCACTAAAAAAAGAACAATCATTTTCATTACTAATTACTCTATCAAAAATTTCTTCCAAATTTAAGAACGACTTTTCTAACTGTTCTAATTTTTTTTGAGCTGCTGGCAAGATAGTGGGCCTCGGGGACGAAGACAAGGAACTCAAAACTTACCCAAAACTCTCTGGGGAATGTGGTCGCATCTTGGAGCAAAGCGGAGAGCCGTGAGAAATGCACACACCCGAATGAACTTCATTGAAACTGCAACAAAAAACTGATGTAAACAAACATGGATTAACACAAGAAACACAGAAAATTGGAAAATGAAACATTTCTGGAAAACAAATCACTCATTTCGGCAAGCGGCAAAAAAAAACTAATTCATCAATGACAATCTTTTCCGTTTCCGCTGCTGTAGCCCCAATAACAAATAGTAAAAAAAAAATAATAAATAAAAAAAATAAATAAAAAAAAACTCTAACTAATTTTATCATATTTTTCCTTCATCTCTTCGACTACAGCAGGCGGAACTATCAGACATCAACAAACAAATCACACTAAAATCATTTCAAGCATCAAAGTCGGTATCGTCCGGTTCGGCGGGTACTGCCAACTTTAGCGGATCAAAGCAGTCATCTTGAGATTTAGTCCATTGTAAATTTCGCGACTTTTTTACCTCTAACCACAGTCTTATTCCTCGCTGAACAACACGAGTTTCTGCAACCTTTTCTGCTGCCAATTTAGAACTTTTCAGCTTGTACCCGAGCGCTAGTAATTCTTTTCTTCGTTTACCGAGCTCAGCTGGCAAGTCTGTTGACACACTGAAACCCGTTTTTTTCAGCTTTCCACATTCTTTCATAATAGCTGAGCGTTCAGTGTCTGAGAGGCTAATAAAGATAGGCTCGATAGCTTTCTGCTTTTGTGAATTACTTCGAAGGCTCGGCCCAGTTCCAGATTGGGAGGGAGCCGTCTTCTTAGAAATACGATACAATGTACCCATACTTAGCTGATCAGCATCTGTAATTCCAAGCTTAGACTGAAAAAATGTCACTACAGTTTCTCGGAGATTTTCTGTTCCTTGCGGAGCTTCAACACCGTGAATAAGAATGTTGTTTCTTCGAGCGTACATCTCCGATCGCAGGGCAGTAGTCTTGACATGAACCAGCTCAGTCCTTAGCAGTTTATTTTCTGCTCTCAGTACTTTATTTTCATTTTGAAGCTTTGAAATCAAACTTTGAAGCTCGTCCATACGGCGGTCGAAATGGTCTTTCGTCACTGACATATTGCTACCAATTAATACCGCACTGCCTAAATAAAACTAGAAAGGCATTGAGTGAGACTTACACGCAAGGGCCCCTTTTATGTAATAAATCCAGTTATCACTCGGGGCCCACTTTCGTCAAAATGAAAATTCTCCAAAAACCAGCTTGCAGTATCCTTTCGGTATAACACTGTGAAAATTTGGTATAATATCCTTTCACTATAACACTGCGATTTTTTTTTTTAATACGAATTCATTCACTCGGCACGGAGAACCTCTCTGCGTGAATGCTCGCAGGTAACTGATACAATTACAATTAAAAAGGGGACTTGTTTAGTCCAAATCGAGGTTTTAACGGAAAATGATTTAAATAAATGGGAAAATTCTAAAATAAACCTAGTTAACGGTATTAAAACTTCAAATAACAAATATCCCTTGACTAAATCACAATTTTTAAACAAATTTAAAATGGATCATATTACGGATATGGAACTTAAAAAAAAATTATGCGAATTATTATGGAAATTTAAGGATGTATTCTCTGTATCTGAAGATGATATCGGGTTAATTCCATTTTACGAACATTCAATTTTAACGACTGGTAATCCCGTTGCAAAACAGCCATATCGTGTGCCATATAAGCACAAAGAGTGGTTAAAAAATAAAATCCATGAATTAGAAAAAAACGAAATTATACGCCCAAGTATAAGCCCGTATAGCGCACCAGTGATCCTAGTACCAAAAAAGAATGGAGATCTTAGACTCGTAGTAGATTATAGGGCTCTCAACAAACAAGTAGTTAGCGATAAATTTCCTCTACCAAGAATAGACGAAATTCTTGACTCAATTTCAAGCAAAAACAAAATTTTTACTTCTTTGGACCTTACCTAAGGCTACCACCAAGTGAAAATAGCCGAAAAGGATGTCCATAAAATTGCATTTTCAGCATCTGAATATGGATCTTATGAATACTTAAGGGTACCATTTGGGCTTAAAACAAGTTCAAGCGCGTTATGTAGACCCCTATTGCACCTGTTAAGAGGATTAAAGAATATAATTCATTTTGTTGATGATATTATATGCGTGGGGGAAAACACTGAGCAATACTTAGCAACTTTAGCTAAGGTGTTCGAGAAGTTCAGGCAAGGAAATTTAAAATGCCGGCCCGAGAAAGTAAATTTATTTCAATCCAAAATTAAATTTTTAGGAGTAGTAGTAACCCAGGAAGAGATATCCCCAGACCCTGATAAAATAAAATGTGTTGAAAACCTCAAACCCCCCAGAACTATGAAAGAATTAAGGGGAATTTTAGGCCTTACTGGCTACTTTAGAAAATTTGTACGCAATTATGCCCAAATTGCGAAAACCCTCACGGAATTAACCAAAGAGAACTCCCATAATGTTACCTGGTCCCAGGAAGCTCAAACTTCCCTAGACCAACTCAAAAAGGCACTCACTTCTGAACCAATTTTATCACTGCTTGATTTCGAAAACGGAAAATTCATCGTTACCACTGATGCTAGCTCAAAGGGCATAGGCGCTATCCTTTCGCAAATAATCCCGGTAGAAAACCCTAACCCTCTACAGGGAACACCCAAACAAATTGAAAAAGTTATATGCTATTCAAGTAAAACTTTATCAAAAGGCGAAAGTAGTTATTCCGCCACAAACTTGGAATTGTTATCTATTATCTACCACTTGGACAAATTTAGACATTATTTAATTGGTAGAGAATTTATACTACGATCAGACCATAAAAGCTTGCAGTACCTGCGCACATTTAAAAACCCCACGGGCATTCTAGCTAGATGGATTATGAAAATCCAAGACCTAGATTATGAATTTGAACATTTAAAGGGAAAACAGAACGCAGCTTGTGACTTTTTGAGTAGATATCCAGAAAATAGTCCGTCGGAAACCGAAGAAAATGAAGTTAATGCTATTAATGCTAAAAGCAAACATGGATGTAAGAAAAACAAAGTCAAAGACGCAGTAAAAGAAAATAAGATTAACTATTGTCCCTTGTCTTTGGAAAATATAAAAAGGAAGCAAAAAAAGGACGAAATGTGTGTAGCACTAATTGATTATTTTGCGAATGATGAGGCGTTACCGGATAAATTCAAAACTCTTAGAAAAGAGATAGATAATTTTTACTACGACCTTGATGAAGAAATACTGTGTAGAATTGTGACTGCTGAGACAAATAGAAACCAAACCTCGATAATACCTGTGTTACCACAAAACTTGATAGGGCCTGCCTTTGAATATTTTCATTCGGACATAGGTGGACATTTAGGAGTTAAGAAAACATTCCATAAGTTAAAACAATACTTTTACGTACAATCCGCACTGACAAAACCTAAAGAATTTGTAAGTACATGCGAAGCATGTAATTTGAGAAAAATCCCCCCAGCTTATCCAAATCCTCCAATGGAAAGGGTCCCGGTAGCGAAGTACCCCTTCGATATTATCTCATTTGACCTATACGGGACAAGTGGAGGCTTACCTGTTTCTAGCAGAAGTAATACTTGTATTCTTTCGGTTATAGATCATTTTTCCGGATTTACTTTTGCAAAAGCTTTAAAAAATCAAGGTGCTTATGCCACAAGTAAGGCATTAGCAAAATTATTTTTACAATTTGGCATTCCTAATAAAATTTTGAGCGACAACGGGAGCAATTTTGTTGCAAAAGTAACAAAAGATTTAATGAGTTTCCTTAATATAGAGAAAATGGTGACAGCGCCGTACCATCCACAAGCTAATGGCAAAATAGAAAACAGGCATAAAATATTTTCGAACGTTCTAAGTATTTATACGAAAGACAATAGGAGCGACTGGGATAAATTCTTACCTTACTTAACTAACGTAATCAACACTGCTTATTCCGAAGCAACCAAAGACAATCCATTTTATTTACTTTTTGGTCGAGATTTTAAAATCCCGTATGATGAGATTATTGAATCTCGGCAGTATTATAACGACTCAGAAGATTATAAACAAGAATTCATAAATAGGATGATGAAAACTTATAAAATAGTTAGGCAAGAGTTGGAAAATGTAAAATAAACCAAGAGCTTAGAAACCAACCCAAAGTTAAGGGGAATATAAATTTCAAAGTAGGGGACTTCGTTTACCTAAAGAACGAGGCAAAAACGGAAGGAAAAAAACTTTCCAACAAATATTCTGGGCCGTACAGAATAGTCAAAAAGTACGATAATGAATATACCTTTAAAATGGAAAACCCCGATAATGGAAGAACTTACAAGGCGCATGTTAGCCGAATTAAAAGAGCCAAATTTCCAGAGAGATGGGTATCCCAACCCTCTTCTACTGATTCGTCAGATTCGGAAAATGAGCCCCCTAGGTCCAGATTGGCAGAGCTAAAACCTTTCAATTTTAAACAAGATTATTTTGAAAATGAAAGTGATGAACAAAACTTTGAAGAATTTTTAGCAATGGAAATTCTAGTTGTTCCTGAGAAAAAATCCCTAACACCAGTAAGAATAAGAACGCCAAAAAGCCCAAAAAGTTATTCATCGGCGAGTGCAGGAGATTTAGATTATACAATATCTCCAAAAACCCAATTCTTCCCCGATAGAATTTCGACCCCATGTCCCCCCAAAAGATTTCCAGACGATATGGTTTCCCCTGCAACACCAATAGAAAGGCCCCTGTCTTTACAGGAAGAATTAAACAGAGCTGTAGAAACCCCCGGCATTGCTGTAAAGAAAACTCCTCTCAAAGATTTAATTAAAACAAACCTGCGAGAAGCTATGGATTTAATTAATTTCCCCATAAAAAAGAGTCAAAGTACATTGCCCGAGAATAAAACTCCCAAGGATGACCAGCAAGGTCAACATCATGATATAACTGTGTCCAAGGTCAAACCTAAAAAGTGGACTTCATGGAGGGAAACCTTTGTGCAAAGAATGCCCCATCCCCCTGAAGACATGGCCTTCAAACAATGGAGGAACCCCGCAAAAACTATTGATTCCTCCCAAAGCTCTCAAGAATCTTTCAAGTCCCCTGAGTTGAGGACTCAAAACGAGGACTTAGGGAATAAACCATCTACTTCCTGGGGAGTAAAAATTTACGAAGGAATGGCAGGTGATACCACAAAAAGTGCCACCTCTAAAAGTTCTAATCCAGATTCGTCGGAAACTAGTTCCGAAGAGTCTGATGGTGAATCAGACCATATAGTAGCTAAAGAAATAGGGAAATCAAGGCCGACCTCAGCAGCCGCACACGGAAAACAAACGAAATTAAAAGGGCAAGAATTTTTGAAAAAACAATACAAAAAGTTTGACCTTATTTCGCTAGACAAACCGAAAAAGAGAAAACCGCAAGAAACAGAGGAGAAAATAACGACACAGTCAGGTAGAACGGTTAAAAAACCCGACAGATGGAAATATTCCTAATTAATGTAAAGACAAATTTCAAAGATAATAAATTTAACACCATAATAAATTTAACAGTGTGCAAGTAGAGTTAACCAAGTAAGGATTTGATTAAGTTTTAGATGTCTTATTTTTTTTAGTTTTATTTCTATGCCCTTTCAAAGGATAATAGAAAGGTTGGAACAGAAAATAACCAAGGGTAGGAAGCTCGTGGTCGACTGAGAACGACAAGTGGTGTTGGACCACGTCTTGTGGGAAGCCTGGGGAGGAACTCAAGGCCCATGACTGTTTTTTGTAAATTTTTTGTGTGTAAACGACCGTAGGAAGGGATATTTCTCAGTCCTTCAAGTGTAAGAAATTAGTATTTTTATGCCAATCAGGGCCAGTCAAAACAATACTTAAAGGTTCAATAGAAACTTCTGTGAGCTAGTTAAGTTTTCGTTTTTTGGATCAGAATACTTTGAAAGAGAAACAGAGAGTTTACTTTCTTATAGCTCCGAGGAAAAAAAAAGTTTTTTTTATTTCATTATATTATATCTATGACGTATGCTGTCCTACAGCACTGTGTTAAACATTACTTCCAAAGAGAAACAAAGGCATTAATGTCTTTAGCTCCTTGGCGAAAAATTTAATTTCATTAGTTTATATCTATGACATATACAATAACAGAGAGATCACCGTTCTATAGTTTTGTGACAAAAATGTTCTTTAATTTCATTGGTTTATCTATGACATATCTTGTGCTCTGATTTTTGTGACATGTTTTCGCAAGTCAGTCACGTTATATCTTACCTATACTGACTCAGGTCCCCTCGAATTTTCTAAAAAAAAAAAATTCGACCCGTGCCCTAACTAAGATGGATAGTATCCAAAACAAGATATTATCAGTACAGAAGCGTCTAATTATATGAAATATTTTGTGTTAGTGCAGATTATAATTATTTTAGGCATACACATAAAAAATAGGATACCAGAGTAATCACGTGCTGCACGCTCGCTTATTCGTGTATTTCTTACTCGAGTAATATATGTACCAATAGCCAACTATTGGTAACTATAACCAAACAACCTATTGATACGTTTATATGTAGAATTTCACGGCGGATGTGAAATTATATCTCAATAATAATATGTAAAATTTTAAAACCATTTAATCAGTTAAGATATATGGATTGAAACCCTGTGAATGTCCAATGGCGACTAAGTAAAACCCACAAGGAATTCCCTATTAATGTGAAGGTGTTTCTCGCTTAACGGATTCTAATAAGACTTTAATATAATATTTATTTATTTAGTTCTGAAGGATTTGCTCAAACAATAGCCTTCTAAAAAAGATATTGATGTCAGTTCTTCATTACGCTTATATTCTTTGCCAAGCATCAACTGGAATCTACGCGGGCAAGCTTGGAATCCTGCATCTAATGACCTTATTCGAAAGGTGAATATGATATACCAATGTTGACTTGTAATTACGGAAAATCCAAGAGAAGAACACGGGGAAACAAAGAAGAACACCTCTGCATTTCAGCCGTTAAACCCGGAACCCCAGGAGAACGTCTAAGCCAAGAAATAGGGAAGACATTAGAAAACGAGTGGGTAGAGGTCTCCACTCGTCCTTGTTATGTCTTGTTCCCCCATTGTAGTACTGTTTGCGTAAAACCGTGTGGTTATGACGCTGCACATGCGTCTCTTAAACAGCACGGACGTGCGTGAACAATGCAGGCATGAAAAATATTGTAAAAGTAGAGCTCAAACTTAATAATGTAGGGTAAATTATGTTTATTTAATATCGATATTTCCGTCCTCAAAACAAATTTGAAGACATTTCTGTTTTAAATTTTCATTGTGAGTACTAATATTAGTGTATTTATTTAATTCTGTCTCATAGCTTATAAATTAATATACCCAATTAATACGTGACTTATTTGTACTATGAGTGTTTACTTTAAAGAACGTGTGATTCTGCCTCGCTATTTTTATTACAGGAAGTAAATGGCAAATTGGTTATTGAGCATTACAATAAGCTGCCCAGTACAGATACCACCCAGTAGCATCTATTTCCATCATATCTCAACCAACGAAGAGTACTCACCATAACTCCAGGCAACTTTCTTCCCAACTTCGTCTACTAGAAAAACAGTTACCCTCGATCGTCGTTTCTTCGACTATGAACCATATTATGTATCAGGTAACACTATATTTGAACCTCAGTATCAAGTGCTTTAACGAACTATATAATCACATAAATGCTGAGAAACCCATCGGTCAGTACAAGATATAAATACGTAGATATCGCTGTTGATACTCACTATGGACCCCAGAATAATTTGACAGTATAGTGATGATATTTGAAGCTAAACGATATTTAACGATATTTGAAGTTAAATGAATTTTAAATTTGAAGATATTCGAAGCCGAAATTAAAGACAATTTGAAGTTCAATTCTGAGAACCCCATCGATCAGCACACGATAAACAATATTTGAAGTTAAATGACATTTAAAGACATTTGAAGATTTGAAGCCGATATTAAAGACAATTTGAAGTTTAATTCTGAGAACACCATCGATTATTTGAAGATAAACGATATTTAACGACATTTGAAGTTGAACGATATTTGAAGATGCTTGAAGTTGAACTTAAATACAATATATTAAAAGAGTCACCATAGTATGACGACAACCCGTTTCAAAAGGCACAAATGAACAATTTTACGCGAGAATACATTCTCTATGTGCCTCAAAAATCCTAAAAATGATATGCTGACAAGAAAAACACCAACACCTGTAGTGGGAAGAATCATTTCCCAGTTGACTATTAGAACGATATTTAATGGTCATTTCCCAGTTGACTATTAGGGAAAACTTGCCTTGTAAAGACAACTAGACACGAACTGTTCCATGAAGAAACCATAACGTAAGTGCTTCGAAATTTTTGCAGGACAAAAGGAGTGAAGGACAGTAATTTACAACAGAAGGGTGTAGTACACTAAGGACACGAAAGGTGATGAATAGATGTGAAGTTACATGTGTTACTTCCTAATAACTTTGACAATTCAAAAAACCCAATAGTGAAAGTGTTTTAATGTTATCAGTGAATATGATGAACCAAATATTGTATGTTATAAATCATTCATGTATGTACCACAAGTAGAATTTGGTGTAATATTATCATGTTATTCATTTAACTTAGTGTAGATAGTATGTAGTACGTCATGTAGACAGCGAAATAAAAAAGAAAACTAATGTAAAAGTAGAATAGTCCCAACCTTATTGGAAATGTAAAAGTAATCAGCGTTAGATATAGAAAAAAAATCTTTAATATAGTAGCTAACCTAGAACCAAAAATAATCTTAGTCCGGTAGATGAATTTTAGATAGGGATGTAGAATAAAATAAGAAAAATAATTGAAAAATTTTAAACACTCCTAATGAGCAGTTACTAATGACGGGACGTCATTATTTAATGGGAAAGGTGATGTGCACCAGCAGTAGAATACCATATATTTAAAATATAAGATTCTTTCCTTCTAAAGATGATTCGGGCAGAAATTATACGTCCCCTAATTGAGTTCAAATACCGCTTCCAAGAGTCTAAATTCTTAATCAGCAAAAAGAGAAATTGCATTTCTAGCTTCAGTCAGACAACGACGCTGGTCGTTCGAATTTCGCTAACATAACTAGTAGCAAGAAAAATGCTAAGTACGATATTTCTAAGGAAGTTTAAATGGCAAAAAAATCGTGTGAACGCCTGAATCATCTGAAAAATCTTAAAGAATTCATTGGACGAAAGATTTACATCCTTGGTCCTCTTGGGCCAATGGCGGGCAGTCCTTACAGCGCAGGACAAAAGAACTGCGTTTGGGAGTGGGGTAAATGTGTTTTTTAATTTTAATATGAAGTCAGATCTGAAACGATTAGTACGAAATTATTGTATTTTGGTCACCGTTATTGTCAAAGAAGTGACCCGTTCCTGTGCGACTAAGTATGTAAGTTCAATAAATCTATTGTCTTTTTATCTGTGTTTATTTCATTTATATGTCTGCGTCTAGTCCAATAATAGGTAACTAGTTCGTAAGTCTCCAAGGTAAATGCTCCCAAAGGAATCAGATCTCCAGATAGCCCGAGAAGAAGAGGCCACATTTATATGTCTACATATTCAATTTTCTCTCATTAATTGAGAGCGGCGCTAGCCTAGTTGACACAATCCCCAGCGCTATAAGCGGCGCTATCGGAGAAATTTCTATCACCACAAACAATAAGTTTTTCCATTACTACAAATAATTTTTCTATCGCTACAAAAATAATGCTTCTATTGCTACAACTGCACTAAAGCAAGCACCTCAAAATTTTACCGGTAACTGGTCTTGGGCGTTAATGGGTTAACTCAGTCTCAAAGAATACACCGCGTCTCGACATGGTTATATCCGGAGACTTCAACGCCAAAGTAGGCAACAATAGATCCTACTCCCTAGAAGTACTTAGCCTATATGGTCTTGGCGACCGAAATGAAAATGGAGCTCTACTTATAGACTTTGCATCCACAAATGATCTCATGATTGGTGAAGCACAGTTTAGTCACAAAAGTATCCATAAGCACACTTGGACCTCCCCTGACGGCACAACAAGAAATCAGATCGATGAGTTTCTTCTAAACAGGAAATGGCGATCAACTCTTCAGGACGTAAGGACACTCCGAGGATCTGACGCCGGCTCAGACCACAGTCTCTGTATCGCTAAGATTGTGCTCAAACTGAAGTCCCCGAAAAGGAAGACAGACCCCTTGATGCCCCTATATGACTGATAAGCTTGCTGAACGAAAAGTCAGGAGGAAGTTCTTTTTGAGTCTCCACAACAGGTTTGAGGCATTTATACGTCTCGGTGGAGGAGAGGGAGACGTGGACATTATATGGAGTAGAATCAGCAACGCTTTCATTGATGTTACAAAGAAAGTAATTGGACATAAAAAGAGACACAAAGACCGGTGGATCGCTGATAAAACTCGGAACTTGATCTAAGAAAGAAAAACTCTGAAACAGTATTTAGTTTCATCAGGGTTCCAGAACGATGCAGTGATGAAGCTGCAAGCCTAATGGGATGAAGACAAGCTTGTAAAGAAATGTGCGATATCTGACAAAAGGACTCCTGGGAACAAGGCAGCGGAAGCAGAGACGACAGCAAAAAAGGGAGATTCCAAGACTGTCTACAGGATCACTAACGAGATGATCAGCAAATGGTGAAAAACTGATGGCCGTGTCAAGGACAAAAACGGAAGAATAGTCACAGAATAGAAAGAGACAGAAGAAGTTTGGGCCAACCATTTCGAAAGCGTCTTAAATCATCCAGAAGCGATCAGTCCCCCGAATATACCGGAAACTCCTTTGCTTATTCCTGAAATCGACACTGATCCTCCTACAGAAACTGAGATAATTTCAGCGTCAAAGAAGCTAAAGAACGAAGAGATCCAGGAAATGATAGAATTTCTGCTGAAATGCTAAAAACGTCTGTTAGATCCTGAGTAAAACCTGGATTTTATTGTTTAGGACGATATGGGTCGCCGAGGTTGTCCCGAAAGATTGGATGCGCAGTACCCTTGTGAAACTACTAAAAAAGGTGATGTCTTGCTGTGCAACAACTGGCGAGGGATCAGTTTGCTCTCTGTTCTGGGAAATTCTGAAATGCCATTTAAACTTGTTTTTTATTTAGTTACCCTTTCACCGTTACTAGGAAAGTGTCGTCCAATTTTAGTTTGGTGTTTTTATTTAAGGTTTGGTTTTTATATTTTATCAGTTTTATTCTGCACTGAGGACGGTCAAGCGGAGGTCTTGACCGAAATATTTGCATAATTTTTCAATTTTTTCACTGGCTGTTAATTGTCCTCGTTTTCTTCCTTTCTTCGCGATTTTTTGTTTTATCATGATTAGCCAGTGTGGTCTCAGAAATTATTTGTTCTGGGAAAGCTTCTTGCCCTCATAGTTCTGCATCGTATCCAGCCAATGATCGACAAGCATTTAAGGGATGAACAACACGGTTTTCGCCCATTCCGCTCCTCTGCAGATCTCATTTTTGCATTACGAATCATGTTAGAAGAGACAAACAAGTGAAGACAGAAGCTCTATCTAATTTTAATAGACTTTGCGAGAGCATTCGATTCTGTCCATCGAGACACACTCTGGAAAATCCTCAAGTACTACGTTGTTCCTGACAAACTCGTAAGGCTAATTATGGCTCAATACCAGAGCACGGAGTGTTGCATACAGATGAGTGAAAGTCAATCGAGATATTTCAGGACCGTCTCTGGAGTAAAGATAGGATGTGTCCTGTCCCCTCTTCTCTTCATACTGGTGATAGATCACACCCTCTGCAGATGCCAAAACTATGGAATCCCAATCAGGAACCAAAAAAGGATTGCAGATATAGACTTCGCAGACGACATTAGTCTCCTCGAATCAGACATGCAGAAACTCAAACAGTTTTTGGATGTTGGGAAAGAAAATGCACTTCGGTTTGGCCTCAAGATAAATGCATTAAAAACTAAAAGAATGACTGTCACGGGATCCCCCCCTCAACATAAAGTGTGGCAAAGAGGATGTAGAACAGGTTGTTCAGTTTAAATATATGGGAAGCACAGTAGAGAACACAAGGGCAATAAACAAAGAAATCCATTTTCGAATTGGACAAGCTAGTGGCTCGTTTACCAGGCTCAGACAGATTTCGCGCTCACTGAAGTTCTCAAACTGACTAAAACTTCGAGTCTTCAACAGTAATGTCCTCCCAGTTATGCTGTATGGAAGCGAATGCTGGAAGTTAAATCAGCAGCAAGAGAAGAAACTCAAAGCCTTTGAGAACAATTGTCTACGAAGAATCCTCAACATAAACTGGACACAACACGTCTCGAACCAGACAATCCGTCAAATTACTGTGCAACCTCTTGTCATTGACATCAGGACCCTAGTATCAGGATCAAGTACTTGGGGACATGTTGTACGAATGAAAGACGACCGAACACCAAAGTCCATCCTCCAGTGGCAACCAACGGGAACGCGGCGAAGGGGAAAACCAAAGAACACACTACACCGAACATACCAGAGGGACCTTCTCAACGCAAATACGTCCATACAACCCCATTGGGTAGATGTTTTGGCAGCATCCCATTTGAGTGACGACTGGCGTCCCTTCGTCGAGGCCCTGGGTGTTTCCAAAGGCACAGGGTCTAAGGTCTAAGGCAAGGTTTCTCTTTGGCTACTGAATTTTGCAAATAAGAGTAATTATCTGTGGGAAATATGGCTGGTACTCTTCTTTTCATATGGTAGTCCCTTCTTCGTTGTATTATTCAAGAAGTTGCTAGGCTGACTTCCCTTGAGTTTCTGAAAACTACAGTTTTGAATTGTATGATTCGTGTTTCTTTGGCGGGGCTGGGGGGCTATGAAGCAGGGTCTTTTGGTGGCTAATTCTTTTTTGTTTTCTTTTAGTTAACATTCAATGAATTAAACCAAAAGTCTGACTTTCATAGAAAGGAAACAATTTCCAACTATAGATACATGTACAAACATCAGTTCATTATTTAAGCAGCATTTTAAATTAAATAGTTGTTGACTATAAGTTTGTCAGGATTTTTAGATGTCATTCCATTTTTGTTTTGTTTCAGAAGTTGATGGTACTTTGTCATATAAAACAACACCTCCGGTTTGTATTTTCGACCGAATATCAACAATAAGTTGGGATTTTCCCCAGAATGTCGGCAGTACCCTCTGAATCCCAGGAAACGATTAACAATGACAAAAGTATGTTTTGAATGCAAACTGTTGATTTGTTTTAGAAAAAAAATTTCTTTATAAATTAATTTCAACTCTTAATGAAATGCGAAGAGAAATATAATTGCCACCATTTCATTGTAGAAGGGACTGGTAAGGGAGGAAATATCCTTAGATACGAGAAAGCTGTTTTTTTTTCATACCATTTTGATTTTCTAACTGGATGCTGCGATAAGAGTGTCTTTGAGTATGGGGCTCTATTCGATTCGCTTCCTGCTTTTAAAAGGTTGTATTTAGCATTTTTACATGGGATTTTAGCACCTGTTGTCACATTTTTTTTGGGGGGGGAGGTCCCCTCTCCTGAGATTCTGAGAAGTAACTTTTTGAGAGGTATTTGATTGAAAAATATCTTCTTTGGTATTTTCACTGGAAAAAATTGAGAAAAAGGGCAATTTACCCCCTTAGACTATGGAAAATATATATTGCCACATAGAAATATATATGTTTTGCTGTTGTAATGTGATAATTAAAATTCCAGTTGTTTTGCAACAGTATTATTAATGTACCTCGGCTACCTGGCAATAATTCTTTACGTGCACCTTTGGAGCCCCCTGATATAACCGGAATACTCAGTTAATGTTTTGTTAAAAAATGATACGACTTCAAAACTTTTTCAGTTTAGAAACTGATAAACTTAAAAATCAGGATCAGGTATTGCCAGTTCTAAATTTCTCTTGTCACTTCTTTTCCCTCTGCGTCTCCAATTTATATATTTGAGCTTTAAATGTTACCTGGCAGTTTCTCTAGTGATCCAAATATCAAACTCTTTCAATGATTTAAATGGCACTAGTTTCAAATGTGATGTGTTTATGTCAAATAATTGGGTTTGCCCATACATTTGCAATGCCCATGCTTTGGCAGCTATTTCAGTGCTAGCAATACCATATCTTCCCATTTAAATCTATAATCAGTTGTTTGATATTTTAATGTAATGAATTGAAGCTAATAAAACATCGTTCTTTCTCTTTCATTTAATTCGGAATCCATCACGATATTTGTAAGGTTTGGTAACTAAAAAATTTGAAAAGGAGTGGCAGAATGTGTAGATCCTGGTCCTATAATATTTACGTAACGATCATCTTTCATTTTTAATTGTTAAATTAGCTTTTATTTATAATTTTCTTTTACTACAGCAATAATGAATTCTACGGGATGCAGCTCTGATAATGTAATTCAACCAAAACATGCACTTCCAAAACCAATAGTCTTGGTGAAAAAGTTGACAGAAAATACAATACAAGAACTAACAGCTGGTATCTGGCGTTTCGGCTTCTGTGGAAAAACTAAGAAATGCTTTTTAATCCTAGATCTACTTATAGACACTGGGTGTGAAAAATTTTCGCCAATTGAGTGCGATGTCTGTCCTGCTGTAATAAGAGATTATAAGAGTTTTGCTGCCCATATTATTGAGCACCAAATGGGACACACAAGAACCTGCCCCATCTGTTTACAAGAATGTGTTGAGGATTTGAAACAAATTTTAATTTTGCAACGTTATTTTTCAACAATTGTGTCTGAATCAGACTTACAGAGGAATATATCACTAGTTTTGTCTCAGAGTCTGTCTGCAAGTGTTTGCACAAACTCATCTGAATTGGAAACTGAAGCATCCAAGAAACTGAAGGCCAAGAAAAGCAGGAGAATTTTTTGAATATTTGTTCGTTTAGTAATAAGCGCCGAAAAGACTGTGAGTGTAATAAATGCAATAAAAGGTTTGAATTCCAGTCAAAATTGGATAGTCATCAAATATTGCATGCAGCACAGAAATCGTTTAAATATGATGAAAGTAAGAAAAAGTTTTGTGAAGCAGGCTCATTGAAAAAGTATCAAATAGTGTATTTTTGTAAGAGACAATTTAATTGTGATATATGTGACAAGAGTTTTTCCAAGATTTGGAATTTAAGAATGCATCAACGTTTGCTTACAGAAGAAAAACCATTTAAATGCGGTATATGTCAAAAGAACTTTTTTCAAGCAGCTCATTTAGATAGGCGTCAGAGATTGCATCTTGATTAGAAACTATTTAAATGTCAAATATGCCAGAAAAACTTTTCAAACATGGACTATGTTAATGCGCATCAACGAGTGCATACTGGCGAAAAACTATTTAAGTTTGAGGTGTGCAAGAAAAGATTTTTTGACACAGTAACATTGAAAAGGCACCAGAGAACACATTATGGTGCAAAACGTTATAAAAGTGATGTATGTAAGAAAACCTTTTCTGAATCAGGTTCTTTGAATAAGCACCAAAGGGTACTCACTGTCGAAAAACCATTTAAATGTGAAATATGCAACAGGAGCTTTTCTTAGGTGAGTAATTTGAATGCACATCGTAGACTGCATAGCGATGAGAAACCGCACAAATGCAATTTATGTTTAAAGACCTTTTCCCAGTCAAGAAATTTGAAAAAACATCAACGTGTATGTAAGAAGGACTCTCCTGGATCAGACAATTGGTGTATGTATCAAAGAGCGAATACAAGGGAGAAACTATTTAAATATGACATATGTCTGGTGAGTTTGTCTGAATAGAAGAGCTTTTATTTCTTCAATGATTTAAATAGGTATCATAGAGGGAATACAAGCAATCAAGAACAACTGAAAAATGCATACCCTTAAAAAACCACATAGTAAGCTTTTAATATTATAATAAGCTGATTTAATAATTTAATAAGCTGATTAATAAGCTTTTCTTGATCAAGCTCTTGGAAAAGGCACAAACGAATACATACAGGTAATAAGTGCAAGAGAAGACTTTCCTATAAGCCAAGTCTAAAGCAGCATAAAACCAACTACTACATCCAGAAGGGGTCTATGGGGCCATGAAAAAGCTTTCTGATGAGAGTAAATTGATTTTACGCAATAGTCCGTGTGTTTGCAAAACCATAGAAGTAAAAACACACATGTACATCATGACTGTCGACATTAACAAACAACACTTGCAGAGGGAATAAATTTTTAACAACCCACGGTCTACGATATGCACAACCAATGCATAAATGTAATTCTCCTGTTTTCAAGAAGAAGGAGAGGTAGGCAACGATACCAATATTAATGAGATACTTTTCATTTTAATTTATTATCATTTTTGATGGGCTTGGGGGTGTTTTATTTTAGAATTCTCAAAAGGATGTTTAAACATAAAATATTATTGTTCTGTTGAATGTAAATAAAACTATTGTTCTGAATCAGCTTACATTTTGGCCTAAATCTAAGATAAATGTCCACTTTAGTACTTAAATCCACATTGCGCTGGTTTAACTTTTTAGTTACTTAAAAAGGAAATTTAGTAATTTTTAATGATAAGAGCCTCACGAGGAAACAATGTCTTTGGCCTACAATTTCTTTGTGCTTAACATTTGATTTATTTGGATGTGCTACCGTATCATTCGAAATACAAACTTAGCTTGCCAAAGACTTTTGGTAATACTATTTAAACGCTTTAGAAACATGAAAATGTGATTTGACACTTTAAAAATATATTTATGTAATTCTCTTTCCTTTGTTTAGATGTTCGTTATGGTCCTTCGCTGTCCCTTTGTCAAACAAATATAATAAAATTCGTATTTTCTTGTATATCTGCAAGTTTTGCATATAGTGCAAGTTTTCATTAACTCTACCTCAAGTTCTTCTTTATTTAGTATGGCTACCATATTTTACTTCTTCTAATTGCTCAGATATTGAAACAACTTTTTCTTTATTTTGGAAAATTTTTATATCGACTTTCAAAATTTAATTCTACGGCATCAGTGAAGTGTTTCCACTTCTACCAATTTTTCGGTAGATCTACCGAATTTCTAATCCATCTCCCGACAAAAAAAAGATACCAAAACTACCAAAAAACTACAGAAAACTAAATCCCCGGAAAGTGTTACTTTGCGGTCATTCTTTATTCTTTACATTGCTGCTGTCTGTGGTATTTTAGGGATATTGTCTTGGGGTAAAAAACGCAGCCAATTCACTGGAAGTTGAGACAGCACGATTTGAATTTGTTGGCACAAGCATGAAATTTGCCTACTATACGTTTCATATTGATTGCATTGATTTTCTGCTTTTAATCATTTAAGCACCTTCAAGGTTTATAATTATTTCAATTCATAAAACAAAAACAGATGTTGGCTAGCACCAAGAAGGTGGGAGCAGGATAGGAACAAAAACTATTTCGATCCAGCTGATTCAGTAGGTTCAAGTGGTCCAAAGGAATATGGTTACTAAAAATTGAAAGAAATATGACAAAAATTAGACTTTGTCTGCAGTTTCTCTGCAAAACTGAAGACAATAGAGGGCTTGAAGAAAATCTCTTTTCCCAGTTTTGTGTTTTTGGTCTTATTTTCAGTCTTTGTTCGTCAGTTATAAACTCAAGAGCTACCTTTTATCTAAAATTTCATCTCTTTTGCGTATAGCCTTTCTTGTTCATTTCTAAGAACAAAACGACGTTTGCCTTTCTGTTTAAGGCTTTATTTTTCGTTGTTTTTCTACCTCTATTTTCTCCATTATGGTGGAATGAAAGGTTTTTTTAGTTCTTTTATTTAATTAATTAATTGACAATGCAAAAAAACAATAAAATTTATTTTTCTATTATACGAAATTTATTTTTTTTATTAAATGAAAATTTGATTTTTCGTACTATACAATTTTCGAGGTTAATAAAATGTTTGAATTTAAATTATGTTAGGTTTTTATTGCTTGATATGTTGTTGATGTTATGCTTGTAAAATTTCAAAAACTTTTAATGTTTGACAAAATATTTCTTTTTCAAACTAACTTCACAACACTATTAGTTTCAAATGTACCTTCGTCATAATATTTGTCATTATCTTCTAGCCAACGCAGAAACCGGCTCAGGTTCAGTAAGGTATCCGCATAACCAATGAAAGACAAATCAATACGGTACCACGCAGAAAATAAGACATAATTTACTTTGATTGTGGCTTTAAAATACAGTTATTAAGGTGGCAAAATAGCACCTTGCTTGCCCCCTTGTCTACCAAGAGAAAGGGATTTTGACGTGGAAAAACAGTATAATCATATGAGAGGCTATCACACTCATTAGCTAGTAGAGAAAGCTTAATTCTCAGGGCGTATTTGAAATTCAAATTCAATTAGAAGATAGCAAAAGCTACTAATTAGAGCTATTAAATCCGAATTAGATAATTATTCCTTATACTAGAGACATGAAAACTGGAGAAATGAAATAAACTGGCAAGTAAATTCATAGCAAGTAAACATTCAACAGGTAATAAATAAATTTAAATGAATAAGTAAATAGTAGGCTAAAACTTGTCAGACATAAATTGAATATGCAAATCAAGCTTAAAACGAGGATCAATTACTACAAACAGTCGAGATCCTGCCTTAGGATTTATTCAGCTAACACTCAAAACCTCTGCACCTCCTACGAAAAAAAACATCCGAATTCCCAGAACATGATCTGCAGAAACTGAATTGCTCAATGTCACTATACATGCAAATCCGTGTGCTGGCGTAAAAATGTGATCAGGAGAAGGGTTTACTGTGGCATTGCAGAACTTTTTTACCAAGAACAACTGCTTGGCACATCAAGGCTCTCATTTAGTTCAGAAAACATGCAAATGCAAGAATGTCCTAATAAAGCCTATAGATTATGAAGATCGAAGACGATGGGTTTTGGCTATAGGGCCCAAAGTGTCACCAGAATTAAATGCTCACAGTCATAGCAGGCCGCCCGAAAATATACTTACGCAGGAGGTGCGAAATGATATAGCAAAGACTTTAGATAAAGACCCCAATATTATAGTTGCAGAAATTCACAAGAGAGTTGGCCTCGATTATATTCCTGCAGAAAAAAAATCTAGCGGCTGCCAATTTGGAACGTGTTAGGAAAGTAGTTGATCGAACTCGAAACTGCAATTTTGTGAGTCTTAAAAGGCAACTAGAAACATTTAATGAGTTGATACAAAAAATTATTCCTGCCGCACAGCACTTTGACGAGTCAGTGAATTCGGAACTTTCAAATTTAACCAGTGAATACGTTAAAAGTTTTTCGGTTGAAGATGGTAACTCTGTTTGCGTTTTAATTTTTACATTTCAAATTGACCTCCTTGCTAGAGCAGATTCTATTATTCCAGACGTAACATATCCTGGAACCATAGCACCGCTTAAATATGTTTTGAATATTGCAGTTTATGATGAAGAAACAATGCAGTATGTGGTATGGTAGTCGCCCGTGTACTGATGTCGAACTTGACGGCAAAAGCATATAAAACATCATTTGATGATGTATTTTGCATTGTTAAGGAAAACTTTTCAAATTTCCTGCCTGTTGATCTGGCTGTTGTTGCAGACTTTTCAGACGCTCAAAAATTAGGACTGCACAAAGCAGTAAGCCAATCTAACATATGAGAATGAAAGTTCCAGGTCCAATGATCTGGTACGGGTCAAAGGTTGTAGGGTTCATTTTATGCGCAGTGTAAGGCGAACAATCCAAAAATCTTGTAAAACAACAGCAGAAAAAGATTGTTTTTCGGCTATATGTGAACTTGTTTGTAAAGCACCAACACAAATTGAGGCAGAGTGTTATTTGGAATTTTAGGAGGGAGACCAAACATGATTTAAATGCAGAAGTTTTCCTCGGGCCTTCTGAGTAATACTCTAGAATTCTCAAGAGGATGGACTTCGAATTTTCTTTCGGCACAGTGGTGGCTAAGTGCCAACAATCTTAGACTTATTTGCAAGAGTTTGTCAAAATTTACAGACGAAGAGTGGGACTATTTGCCAGCAACCACTAATGCAGTTGAATCCCACAATAGAATTTCAAAGCCTACCTACAGAACACTATTAGCTGCAATGAAATGGTACTACAGGACTGACAGGTCTATGGCGTCTAAATGTATTGCAGTCCGCAACGGAGTTTCCATTTCTTTTAAGAGTAAAAGGTGTACAACTCTGGGGAAAAAATCATTTCAGACAAACAATGACAGTTCTTCTCTATCAGTTACACAGAGTGGAAATTCCTGCAACTCATTTAGTAGTAATTTAGCAGGGTTCATAGGAACGTACGTCATGGTGAATACTCAAGGACTCAAGACCCACTTTTGGCATGTGTCTCTGAACTAACAGAGGATGGGTGTCGCGCAGTTTACCATGATACATCTGATAACGGGGTATTTATAGAAGGCCCTATGGACCCAGATGTAACTGTCCTACCTCATGATTTTGTGCCTCCACCAACCAAACGAAAGCGTATAAAATGATTATTATTGAATACTTAGATTCTTGGGAATATAACCCATAAAAGGAAAAGTCAAATTGTACAAGTAAATTATAGAAACAGTAAATTAATCTTTACTTCCCCTAAATTTGTTATCTCATAGAAGGCAGCATCTTGTCTCCCATACTGATACAAAATACATTATGACAGTCTTAATACCATCTATTACTGAAGAGCTATTTTTGGAAAATGGGGGGGGGGAGGCGAGGTATTACCTTCAAAATCTAATTGCTGAGAAACATTAGCTTTATATTGCCTTGTAATCATTATTCAAAATGGTTTTTATGGCCTCATTTAGGCTCATTGTACACAATGTAGAAGTACAAAAAGACCTATATTTCTTTTGGCCATATGACTTTAAATCTTAAATGGATTAAACATTATTTGAATGGGGTATCAATATAATGTAATTTTAAGTTTGATTTTAAATAATATGAAAATATTACTTTTTATATTTATTTGACCTTGTTTGACATTTCATGATAGTGATATTTCATTATTGTATGTGTTGTAATCACTTTTGGAAAACTGATGAAAAAATATAAAAAGATAACTTCAGTTAATTTTTTTTATAGAAACTGCTTTTGTTCTTAATCAATATTTGTTTCAGCCTTTTTGAGAGAACATACACAAAACCCCAAAAATATCATAGAACTGTTACCGTTTACATACTTATATGTAACCATTTTGTGATTTTTTAAGTAATGAAAGAACATTGAAAAAGCTTCTAGAGACAAACTATAAATTAATCCCACCAATTTGACATAGCATTTTTGTGTGAGGTTTTCAATGTTCTTTCATTTGTTAAAAAATCACAAAATGGTTACATATAAGTATTTAAACAGTAATAGTTCTGTAATATTTTTTATTGTTTTGTGCATCTAACATAGCAACTCGAATAGTAGGCCCAATGATCTGAAGGATTATTTAAAAGTGTGTGTTAAAATTTAGTTTGTGTTCGCGAGCCTTTTGTTTTTAATTTAATTATTCTTGATGAAAACTGTAATTATTTTTAATTTTGTCTTATTGCTTCAATAGTTTCGCTACGAAAGGTAAATTCTTAGTTGTGTTATAATATTTTACAAGACTATTTTGAAAACATGTAGTTCATATTTATTGTGTTTTTTTTCTTTTTAATATTGTGTATTTATGAGTTGCAAAAAAAGTTGCATCTGGACAATTAAGTGACAATGTGAATATTCTTGAGTATTCTTAGTTTGCTTATATGGTCAAATACAGCAATTTGAATAGTGAATACAATTTTTAGCAGACTAGTACCATTTAAAAGTGTTTTTAAAATTCAATTTGTACATTTTGTATTTTGTTGGTGCTTTTTGTGCTTTCTGTCAGTTTTGTTCTAGAGCATATCATATTTTATTTTATTGTTGATTAAACAAAAAATTTAATCATGCCAAATAAGCTGTGCCTCTTCTTGTATTAGCAGAGAAAAGTGCTCAAGAGCAACTCCAAATCAGTTGACCTTTGTTTTAGGAGTGGTTTAAAATTACAAAGAAAAAATTCTTTTTTATAATGGCTATAGTAATAGTTTCAACCTAATAGTTTAAACCACAGCTCAAGCACTATAGTAAATTGTAAATCCAAGCCTGTAAAAACCAAAGGCTAAAAAATACATTAAAAAAAACTGTCAAGTAAAAATAATTTCCATTTGTAGCCAATTCAGGAATAGTAACTGTTTTTTTTTGTATTAATGTTAACAGTAAAATCTTATTTTGAAAATATATATGCGCAAGATTTGAGAAAAGATCTGAAACATTTCGAAAATGGCCTCAAACCAAAACAAACAGTTCACCATGAAACTGTCATTGTCAAAAACCTCAGGAACACTTACAACCCCGCACTTTGAACAACAAGGGAATTTACTTTTCGTTTAGAATCTCTAGATGATATTTAGACTACTTGGCTAATATTAAATCGTTTTACGTATACACGTGCTAGATATAGCAAACCAGTTGGCTATCGAAAAACAGTCTAAGTATGTACGAAAATATAAAATAGCGAACCGGTTGGCTACTGAGTTGAGTCTATGTATATACAGACAAGAAAAATAGCAAACTAGGTTTCTCTGCCAGAAAGAGCTAAAAGTAATTTTTTGAGGAGGGGGGGGGGCAAGAATAATGATGTTGACTGGACTTTATTTAGTGAAAAGGGGTAAAAAGAGTATTAGAAAAGAGCCGCTCAGGATTAACCAAAAAATGTAATTATTTTAGCAGAGTGCAAATTATGGTACTTGTATGACATACCCCCAACCACTCAAATTGTTCGTCCATTGACGCAGTGTAAACCGGTTTCTTTCGATAGTTTCTTTCAGCCTAGCATAAGAAAAGACAGAGAGAAATGATAGAATAGATGAAAAATATGTAATTTTGACTATATATTTGCAAATTAGGTGGGGGAGAGTATTTAGACAGTGTGAATTCAGAAAACAATCCTTATATCATAATATCAGAATAATTGTGGCTAACAAATTTTGCATGCAGACCCGCTGTACTTTACCCCCACCCCCCTAATGTGCAAATATATAGCCTACATTTATTTCTAAAGTATTACATTTTATCATACTTAGGTCTATTTTATTAGGATTAATTTAACTTCACTTCTTGAGTGGGTGGGGTGAGGCGGGATTGATTTGAAGTGCCAATTAATTCAAATTTTTTCTTTCCCATCATTTTACTATGATGGATCGGGAAGGGGAGGGGGGAATAGAATATATTACTTTTCGTTCATAATCTCTAGAAAATATTTAGACTACTTGCCTAATATCAAACCGTTTTATGTATACACGTGCAAGATATAGCCAACCAGTTGGCTATCGAAAAAAAGTCTAAATATACACGAAAATATAAAATAGCGAACCGGTTGGCTACTGAGTTGAGTCTATTTATATACAGACAAGAAAAATAGCGAACTAGGATTCTCTGCCATAAAGAGCTAAAAGTAATTTTTTAAGGAGTGGGGTGGCAAGGATAATGGTGTTGACTGTACTTTATTTAGTGTAAAGGGGTAAAAAGAGGGTTAGAAGAAAGACGGTCAGGATTAACAAAAAAATGTAATTATTTTAGGAGAGTGCAAATTATGGTACTTGTCTGATTTACTCCGACCACCCAAATTTTCCATCCATTGACGCACTGTAAACCGGTTTCTTTCGATAGTTTCTTTTAGCTTGACATGAGAAAAGACAGAGAGAAGTGATAGAATAGATGAAAAACATGAAATTTTGGCTGTATATTTGCAAACTAGGGGAGGGGGGGGGTATTTAGACAGTGTGAAGTCAGAAAACAATTCTTACATCATAATATCAGAATAATTATGGCTAAAAAAATTTGTATGCGGACCCGCTGTTCTTTACCCCCACCCCCCTATTGTGTAAATATATAGCCCAAATTTATTTCTAAACTATTAAATTTTTATCATACTTAGGTGTATCTTCTTAGGATTAATCTAACTTCACTTCTTGAGCGGTTGGGGTGAGGCGGGGTTGATTTGAAGTGCCAATTAATTTAAATTTTCTCTTTCCATCATTTTACTATGATGGACCGGGTAGGGATGGGGGGTGTGGAATATATCACTTTTCGTTCATAATCTCTAGATAATATTTAGACTACTTGGCTAATATCAAACCTTTTTATGCATACACGTGCTAAATATAGCCAACTAGTTGGCTATCAAAAAAACAGTCTAAGTATACACGAAAATATAAAAATAGCGAACCGGTTGGCTACTGAGTTGAGTCTATGTATATACAGATAAGAAAAATAGCTAACTAGGATTCTCTGCCATAAAGAGCTAAAAGTAGTTTTTTAAGGAGGGGGGGGGCAAGGATAACGGTGTTGACTGGATTTTATTTAGTGACAAGAGGTAAAAAGAGGGATATAAAAGAGCCGGTCAGGATTAACAAAAAAATTTAATTATTTTAGCAGAGTGCAAAATAATGGATAACTCAAATTTTTTTTTCCATTGACGCACTGTAAACCGGTTTCTTTCGATTGTTTCTTTCAGCTTGGCATGAGAAAAGACAGAGAGAAGTGATAGAATAGATGAAAAATATGTAATTTTGGCTATATATTTGCAAATTAGGTGAGGGGGAGTATTTAGACAGTATAAAGTCAGAAAACAATTCTTACATCATAATATCAGAATAACTGTGTCTAAGAAATTTTGCATGCAGAACCGCTGTAATTTACCCCCCCCCTCCTAATGTGCAAATATATAGCCTAAATTTATTTCTAAAGTATTACATTTTTATTATACTTAGGTGTATCTTATTAGGATTAATCTAACTTTACTTCTTGAGTGGTTGGGGTGAGACAATGTTGGTTTGAAGTGCCAATTTATTTAAATTTTCTGTTTCCCATCATTCTACTATGATGGGCCGAGAAGGGAAGGGGGTGTGGAATATATTACTTTTCGTTTATAATCTCTAGATGATATTTAGACTACTTGGCTAATATCAAACCGTTTTATGTATACACTTGGTCGATATACCCAACCAGTTGGCTATGGAAAAACAGTCTAAGTAAATACGAAAATATAAAATAGCGAACCGGTTGGCTACTGAGTTGAGTCTATGTATATACAGAAAAGAAAAATAGCTAACTAGGATTCTCTGCCAGAGAGAGCTAAAAGTAATTTTTTGAAGGAGGGGTGGTGGGTTGGCAAGGATAATGGTGTTGACTGGACTTTATTTAGTGAAAAGGGGAGTAGAATGGCTATAATAACTCGTGTCAGGGCTCCTTATATGGGCATAGAATACTGACAGGGCTCCAAATAAGGGCATAGAGTCATTAGAGAGAACACGTGGTTAATGGGGTCAATGACCTCTTTTTCCAAGGTCGATTTATTTGATGTTTCTATGTGTAATAACTCCGGGGCGAAGGTTGCACATGCGCATTGAATTCTAACGGGAACAATGTTATTGATCTAGGACTCGAGGGGGAAGTGAATTTCCGAGAACTTGATTGCGTAATCGATGGGGGAAGTGAATTTCCGAGAACTTGATTGCGTTATCGAAGAGGAAGTGGATTTCCGAGAACTTGATTGCGTAATCGATTGAGAATTTTATTGATACGATAACGGGAAACAGTTAGATCACGTGTTTCCTTCTCAGCCAATCAGAGGGCTTGGTTACATATTAGCGGCGGAGGGAAATATGATGAAAGGATTTTTGCTATAGTTTTATTAGTCTATGAATAGAATTCACTAAGTTTTTAGTTAGCAGAGTAATAACATGAGTGAACAAGTTGAGTTAGAAATATCCTTTTATTGCAACTGTTCTATTTGTAAAGGACATTTTCATGATTTTGAGTATTCACATGAACCTACTGAATGTTTAGACAGCATAGAGGCAGAGACAGATGAGAAGAATCTGGAGGAAACGAGAAGAAAAATTATATGTGACATGGAGAGAAATTTAGACCGATTGCAAGTAAGCTCAGATAAAAGAAGGATTGATATGATAGAAAAGGAAGATCAAAAGAAGAGACTGGTAAAAGAGGGCTTTTTCTATAACGTAAAAGACAGAAGTGAAAACCCAAAGAAAAATGTGTATAGTGCAAGATATAACTCGGATTATTATGATGATTATGCTCCAAGAGAAGAGAAAAAGTGGCCCTTCAAGAGACAACATAAGAGGTCATTCTACGAAAAGGATTTTAAACAACGGAAACCATGGTGGAAGTGATCTCATATACCATTTTACGATAAATCCCATTTTTGATATGCTTGATAAGTTTTATACCATAATCATACAATAAATTTGTTTCTGCTATTTTAATTTTCTCATACTCGTTATGCATAGAGTAAGAATACCAACAGAGACTTCTGTACATGAATAGTCCAGATTGATTAGATCATCCCTTAGAGTGTTCTCAGTCCACAGCCTAGTTTTCTATCAAAGATAAAAAAAATTTCGTAGAAGTTAGCTGTGTAATTTTTTTTCTTAAGAAATCAACATTTAATTTTTTGTCCATGCTATTTAAATAAAATCATTATTCTAATCCTTTATTTATTCGTTAAATCAATATTTATAATACTCTTTTAATATATGATGTCAGGCTCAATTACTTGAACATCATCATCATCAGCATTATTTTCTACTATCACTATATTCACCAGAGGAGGTGGTATGCATTCAACCTCCGGTTCAAGTAATTGAACCTCATCTTCTTCATCATTGACCATTATATCGATCAAAGGGGGCATGTCCTCGAATAAATCGCCGCGTACTCTCATTGTAGGTAAACTAGGAGCCAACCGCTCATCGTCTTCTATGCAAAGACGACCTGAAGGCCCCCGCCGTACCAGATCTTCTGACGTATATGAAAGTCCATCTTCAGTATAATGAACTTCCATTATATCATCATCGGTACCTTCGAAGGCTTTACTAGTACAAAGAAGGACCTCCTCACTTTCCGTGAGCTCCCACTCGCTCCATACATCCTAAAAAGATTGAGAACACTATGGTCAAAAGCTCTGTGGAAAGGTATAGTCTTCATGAATATACTGAGGGGTGTTCTATAAATGTAATAATCAGGGTTACCCATTATTTTTCATTTTATCTATAATTTTGTATGTCTAAAATTCATCAATTAGCCAGATGAGGTTTTTTTTTTTTTATTTTTTACATACGGAGCGAGATTTAATGTCATTGATAGAAGCATGTATGAGATTTAATGTCTGTGATAAAACCAGGAAAAAAAAACCTTTCCAAGAACTATGTTTTTTTTCAAAGAAAAGTAAAGAGCTACTACATTAAATCGAAGATGAGCAGAAATAAAGTTAAATAATTCTTCAAACGTAAACTTATGTCCAATGTCATACTAGTTAAAGTGACAAAAAAAACTTTTTCCCACAAGAGGACACTTTTCGAGTAAAAGTAAAGAGCTACCAGACTAAATCATAGATATAATGAAATAATAACGAATAATTGTTCAAACTTCTTAAATTTTCTGTAAAGTTAGACAAGTTCATCATATTTTACATATTTTTGGATGGAAAACACACTGAAAAGACATATTATTGAACTCACATCAAACTTTGGCGGGATTGCATTTGAAGAACCTTCCATTATTTTCTATCTTGTCATTTTATTTTTTACACTATTAGAAGTTGATAGTGGAGTTGATGGTAATAATACAAGAGCACCAAACATTGCAGTGGAAATTACGAAAGGATCGCGGCTTTGTCTGGAATGGGATGCAGTATATGCAAGATATGTGATATCCCTGAGCAAATTTAAAATGGAAGATCAATTATGTTTCGCTGCAAAAGTTGATATAGCACATGTGAATAGACTTCAATGTGCTTTAAGTGCATTAGTGAAACATATTGAAGACAATAAACTCTATCGCTAATTGTACATGCATAGTATTATTGATGTTGTTGTAATTATTCAATAAAATTGTTTCGAAATCGAAAATGTTCCCTTTCTTTTCTGGTTAGGGCTAACGAATCAGGGTCAGTCTAGAGTGAATCCAAATGATTTACCAGCACTAGTGGTTCACGTCAGATGCCTATACACCGAAGAAGAAGAAATCTAAAGTGAAGAATAAAAATACATTGTTGTTGCATACATTTTTTTATTAATAAACAAATTCAGACACATTTTTAAAGCACTTTACTCATAGAAAACTAAAATCATTTTTTTTTATTTTCAAGGACAGCTCTTATTGCAAAGGTTCATTACTCATGTCAACTATGATATGGGTTTTGCATCTTCTACACTTAAGATGGAATACGTTCGCACATGAGCTTATGCTTAACAATTCGAACACTGTAGATCTGCATTTACGACAAAATGGGTTATTCCAAGCCTGAGGGGTATACTTGATTGAAAATTTCACAGATTTATCCTGAAAGAAGATCAAACAGGATTAAAAATAGGTTCTGGGCTTCATTACGGAGTTCTGAAAGTAGAAGTTTATCAAATATTAAGAAGACTATTATTTCTTTGAAATATGCATTTACATGATAATTTTCATGTTGTTGATTTTATATTAATGAAGAATTTAAACATAGCTTCAATTAGCTATTTTTTTGTTCGGTATAGTTGAAAGATCCAATATCAAAATCAAACTACGAGATTACATATTGTTAAACCAGAGAAATGTATGGTCATAAGCTTTTATCGTAAAAGCCACTATAGTTTATAAAATTCCTTTTTCCTGTTTCATTTCCCAACTAAAACAAATTGAAAATACAGTTAGCCACTAAAACTATAGAAGGTTTGCATCCTAAGACAAAATCCCAGTTTTCAAAGAAATGTGAAGAACTCCGTTAAACCAAACAGAGCAATAAAATAGTGCTCAAAAGCTCTATGTCTCTCCAAGGTAAAGCATAAATTTGCTGTTTACTGAGTATTAAAAAAAGTAAAAATACGGTTATCCTCTAAAACTATAGAAGGTTTGCATCCTAAGACAAAATCCCTGTTTTTTAAGAAATTTAAAGAACTCCATTAAACCAAAAAGAGCAATAAAATAAAACCAAATAATCTATGGATCGTAAAACTTCTTCAAATCAGCATTGAAAAAACAAATTGGACCCAAAACGAACAGAAAATACAATATATAGCTGAGTCAAACTCAAAACAAGCAGAAATTAACAAGAGTAATTCTCGAAACCTCTATGCCTTTCCAAGGTAAAGCATAAATTTGCAGTTTACTGAATATTAAAACAAAGTAAAAATACGGTTAGCCTCTAAAACTATAGAAGGTTTGCGTCCTATGACAAAATCCCAGTTTTCATAGAAATGTAAAGAACTCCATTAAACCAAAAAGGGTAGTAAAACAATGCTCGAAAGCTCTATGCCTTTCCAAGGTAAAACATAAATTTTCAGTTTACTGAATATTAAAGCAAAGTAAAAATACGGTTATTCTCTAAAACTATAGAAGGTTTACGTCCTAAGACAAATCCCTGTTTTTTAAGAAATTTATAGAACTCCATTAAGCCAAAAAAGACTAATAGAATAAAACCAAATAATCTATAGATCGTAAAACTTCTTCAAATCAGCATTGAAAAAATAAATGACCCAGTCAAACTCAAAACAAGCAGAAAATAACAAGAATAGTTTTCGAAACATCCTCTATGGTGGGGGAGCATGCACAGCTGTGTCCTCTTCGGTCGACTAGGTGCTGTAGTGAGTTGTTGGTAGTAGGAGTACATTATTTTTGATGATTTAAATGAATCAGATTAGTTAAACAAAGCTTATAAATAAAAATTATATTAACAGTTAATTTTGTACCGACTACATAAATATTTAAGACCAAGTGCACCACGATGCACCATTGTGGTCTGAGAAATTCAAAAACTCAGAAACTCAATACATAGTTTTCGATAATTTCAAGTCGATTACTATCTAAGAATTTTATTTCTACAACACTTAGACCTTCCTTAGGTTGAAGTGCTGTTTTGCACCACAAAATGATAGAAAATCCCGCTTTTACTTGAGTACATTATACGTTTTACCTCTTACAATTTGCCCCATTAGCTTGATATGTTATCTCGTGAGAAAAAAAAAACTATCAAATAAACACGCATCCGTGATCTTTCTTCTGGCAAAAATGTAAATTCCACATTTTTGTAGAAGGGAGCTTGGAACCTCTACAGTAGGCTTCTCTGATACGTTGAATATGATAGTGTGATTTTCATTAAGGTTCTATAGCTTTTAGGGGGTCTTTCCCCCCTTTTTCGAAAATCAGCCAAATTTTCTCAGGCACCTAACTTTTGATGAGTAGAACTAAACTTGATGAAACTTATATATTTGAAATCAGCATTTAAAGCTGATTCTTTGATGTATCTATTGGTATCAAAATTCCGTTTTCTAGAGTTTCGGATACCATTGAGCTGGCTCGCTCCTTACTTACACTTCGTTACCACGAGATGTTTTATTAATTAAAAAAACTTTCCACAAAATAAGTTTTTCAAAGAAAAGTAAAGAGCTACTACATTAAATCAAAGATGAGCAGAAATAAACTTAAATAATTGTTCAAACGTAAACTTATGACCAATGCCATACTAGTTAAAGTGACAAAAACTCTTTCCCACAAGAGGACACTTTTCAACTAAAAGTAAAGAGCTACTAAATCAAAGATATGATGAAATAATAACGAATAATTGTTCAAACGTAAACTTATGTTTAGCGATAAACATATTAGAGTGATAAAAAACTTTTTTCCACAAGAGGACACTTTTCGAGTAAAAGTAAAGAGTTACCAGACTAAACCAAAGATATGATGAAATAATAACGAATAATTGTTCAAACTTAAATTTTCTGTATTACGGGAATAGTTTATTTTCGAACCATTATATCTAGCAAAGGTTCAATACCTGAGTTAAACTAAGAGGTTTCAATTTCAGGAAAAAATTACATTTTGACAACATTTGACAATTTACCAAATTTAAAGTTTTGTTTAGTTTCAAAATGTTTTCTGTCACTCATCATCTTTTAATCATTCACAAACAATACTAAAGAAAACCACTTCCCACGGTTTATTGATTTTAAATTATTAAGAAGGCTATTATTTCATTGAAATATACATTTTACATTTTTAATTTTCATGCTTTTGATAAGTATCTTGTCCTTTTGGTGTAAATTGCAGCTGAAGGCTTATCGCAAAATCACTGTTTCAAGTTTTTTCATAATTAAAGGGTATGAATTAGAACCAAGGGAATGCATTTTCATCATATTTTGCTTATTTTCGTTGGAAAACACACTGAAAAGATATATTATTGAACTCACATCAAACATTGCCGGGCTTGCATTTGAAGAACCTTCCATTATTTTCTATCTTGTCCTCTATTTCAGCATATACTGACTTTTAAAGCTTTTCAAAGCTCTTAAATATACTTACCTAACGGTTATTTATTTACGAAATCGTGCAAACTGTTGATTTAGAACAATAATTACCTTTCTATATATCAATTAACACTCACTAGAATTGCCACTTTTCACTCGCGGAGAATGGTTTCAAAACAATACTTCTTACATCGCATAGACTAATTATGTCAAACGAGACATCTTCAATGCAGATTAATTAATTGTTACGTTCGATTTTGTTTTGGACATAGGAGAGCATCAATGCGAGTGAGAATTTCTGTAAAACTATCAAAGATTGATCAACTCTGTGATTTCACAGGAGGGGGCGTGAAAATTTCTAGGAACATATTTTCAACATATTTAAATATTTACCTACGTACGCATCACTTAGGTTAGATTAGATTAGGTTAGAGACAGACAAAAAGTTAGGTGTATGGTTAGGTTAGGTTAGATTATGTTAGGTTAGGTTAATTTAGGATAGACTAGCTTAGCCTACGTACGAGAAAGAAAGGTTCTTAGGTGTGGAGCTCCCCCACCGCCTCAACCCTCGCTCTTGAAATCCCTTGAATTAGGTTAGAGACAGACAAAAGTTAGGTGTATGGTTAGGTTAGGTTAGATTATGTTAGGTTAGGTTAATTTAGGCTAGACTAATTTCTAGGAACATATTTTCAACATATTTCAATATTTACCTACGTACGCATCACTTAGGTTAGATTAGATTAGGTTAGAGACAGACAAAAAGTTAGGTCTATGGTTAGGTTAGGTTAGATTAGGTCTAGGAATAACAGGTTAGGTTAGGTTAGGTTACCCTCGCTCTTGAAATCCCCCTCCCCACCCCCCTCACCTCAAACTCAAATTTTCCAGAGGATTTTAAAATCCTCCACTGAAAAGCCATATTAAGAGCTATATTTGTGAGGTTAGGTTAGGTTAGGTTAGATTAGGTTAGGTTAGGTCTAGGAATAGCAGGTTAGGTTAGGTCAGGTTAGATTAGGTTAAGTGGCCAATCCCCATCCCAGGGGCCACAGGCCGAAGGCGGCACAGTCGGGGTCTCCATCCCCAGAATAGGTTAGGTTAGGTTAAGTGGTCTTAACCTAACCCAGGCTAGGTTAGGTTACCTAACCTAACTAGGGTTAGCAGGTTAGGTTAGGTTAGGTTCAGTTAAGTGGGCGGCCACTTAACCGAACCTAACCTAACCTGCTAACCCTAGTTAGGTTAGGTAACCTAACCTAGCCTGGGTTAGGTTAAGACCACTTAACCTAACCTAACCTATTCTGGGGATGGAGACCCCGACTGTGCCGCCTTCGGCCTGTGGCCCCTGGGGTGGGGATTGGCCACTTAACCTTATCTAACCTGACCTAACCTAACCTGCTATTCCTAGACCTAACCTAATTTAATCTAACTTAACCTAACCTAACCTCAGAAATATAGCTCTTAATATGGCTTTTCAGTGGAGGATTTTAAAATCCTCTGGAAAATTTGAGTTTGAGGTGAGGGGGGTGGGGAGGGGGATTTCAAGAGCGAGGGTAACCTAACCTAACCTAACCTGTTATTCCTAGACCTAATCTAACCTAACCTAACCATAGACCTAACTTTTTGTCTGTCTCTAACCTAATCTAATCTAACCTAAGTGATGCGTACGTAGGTAAATAGTTAAATATGTTGAAAATATGTTCCTAGAAATTAGTCTAGCCTAAATTAACCTAACCTAACATAATCTAACCTAACCTAACCATACACCTAACTTTTGTCTGTCTCTAACCTAATTCAAGGGGTTTCAAGAGCGAGGGTTGAGGCGGTGGGGGAGCTCCACACCTAAGAACTTTTCTTTCTCGTACGTAGGCTAAGCTAGTCTATCCTAAATTAACCTAACCTAACATAATCTAACCTAACCTAACCATACACCTAACTTTTTGTCTGTCTCTAACCTAATCTAATCTAACCTAAGTGATGCGTACGTAGGTAAATATTTAAATATGTTGAAAATATGTTCCTAGAAATTTTCACGCCCCCTCCTGTGAAATCACAGAGTTGATCAATCTTTGATAGTTTTACAGAAATTCTCACTCGCATTGATGCTCTCCTATGTCCAAAACAAAATCGAACGTAACAATTAATTAATCTGCATTGAAGATGTCTCGTTTGACATAATTAGTCTATGCGATGTAAGAAGTATTGTTTTGAAACCATTCTCCGCGAGTGAAAAGTGGCAATTCTAGTGAGTGTTAATTGATATATAGAAAGGTAATTATTGTTCTAAATCAACAGTTTGCACGATTTCGTAAATAAATAACCGTTAGGTAAGTATATTTAAGAGCTTTGAAAAGCTTTAAAAGTCAGTATATGCTGAAATAGAGGACAAGATAGAAAATAATGGAAGGTTCTTCAAATGCAAGCCCGGCAATGTTTGATGTGAGTTCAATAATATATCTTTTCAGTGTGTTTTCCAACGAAAATAAGCAAAATATGATGAAAATGCATTCCCTTGGTTCTAATTCATACCCTTTAATTATGAAAAAACTTGAAACAGTGATTTTGCGATAAGCCTTCAGCTGCAATTTACACCAAAAGGACAAGATACTTATCAAAAGCATGAAAACTAAAAATGTAAAATGTATATTTCAATGAAATAATAGCCTTCTTAATAATTTAAAATCAATAAACCGTGGGAAGTGGTTTTCTTTAGTATTGTTTGTGAATGATTAAAAGATGATGAGTGACAGAAAACATTTTGAAACTAAACAAAACTTTAAATTTGGTAAATTGTCAAATGTTGTCAAAATGTAATTTTTTCCTGAAATTGAAACCTCTTAGTTTAACTCAGGTATTGAACCTTTGCTAGATATAATGGTTCGAAAATAAACTATTCCCGTAATACAGAAAATTTAAGTTTGAACAATTATTCGTTATTATTTCATCATATCTTTGGTTTAGTCTGGTAGCTCTTTACTTTTACTCGAAAAGTGTCCTCTTGTGGAAAAAAGTTTTTTATCACTCTAATATGTTTATCGCTAAACATAAGTTTACGTTTGAACAATTATTCGTTATTATTTCATCATATCTTTGATTTAGTAGCTCTTTACTTTTAGTTGAAAAGTGTCCTCTTGTGGGAAAGAGTTTTTGTCACTTTAACTAGTATGGCATTGGTCATAAGTTTACGTTTGAACAATTATTTAAGTTTATTTCTGCTCATCTTTGATTTAATGTAGTAGCTCTTTACTTTTCTTTGAAAAACTTATTTTGTGGAAAGTTTTTTTAATTAATAAAACATCTCGTGGTAACGAAGTGTAAGTAAGGAGCGAGCCAGCTCAATGGTATCCGAAACTCTAGAAAACGGAATTTTGATACCAATAGATACATCAAAGAATCAGCTTTAAATGCTGATTTCAAATATATAAGTTTCATCAAGTTTAGTTCTACTCATCAAAAGTTAGGTGCCTGAGAAAATTTGGCTGATTTTCGAAAAAGGGGGGAAAGACCCCCTAAAAGCTATAGAACCTTAATGAAAACCACACTATCATATTCAACGTATCAGAGAAGCCTACTGTAGAGGTTCCAAGCTCCCTTCTACAAAAATGTGGAATTTACATTTTTGCCAGAAGAAAGATCACGGATGCGTGTTTATTTGATAGTTTTTTTTTCTCACGAGATAACATATCAAGCTAATGGGGCAAATTGTAAGAGGTAAAACGTATAATGTACTCAAGTAAAAGCGAGATTTTCTATCATTTTGTGGTGCAAAACAGCACTTCAACCTAAGGAAGGTCTAAGTGTTGTAGAAATAAAATTCTTAGATAGTAATCGACTTGAAATTATCGAAAACTATGTATTGAGTTTCTGAGTTTTTGAATTTCTCAGACCACAATGGTGCATCGTGGTGCACTTGGTCTTAAATATTTATGTAGTCGGTACAAAATTAACTGTTAATAGAATTTTTATTTATAAGCTTTGTTTAACTAATCTGATTCATTTAAATCATCAAAAATAATGTACTCCTACTACCAACAACTCACTACAGCACCTAGTCGACCGAAGAGGACACAGCTGTGCATGCTCCCCCACCATAGAGGATGAGCGGTCTATACTTACCTTTTTAGTGTCTATTGTAAGAGGCAAAACGTATAATGTACTCAAGTAAAAGCGGGATTTTCTACCATTTTGTGGCGCAAAACAGCACTTCAACCTAAGGAAGGTCTAAGTGTTGTAGAAATAAAATTCTTAGATAGCAAACGACTTGAAATTATCGAAAACTATGTATTGAGTTTCTGAGTTTTTGAATTTCTCAGACCACAATGGTGCATCGTGGTGCACTTGGTCTTAAATATTTATGTAGTTGGTACAAAATTAACTGTTAATATAATTTTTATTTATAAGCTTTGTTTAACTAATCTGATTCATTTAAATCTTCAAAAATAATGTACTCCTACTACCAAGAACTCACTACAGCACCTAGTCGACCGAAGAGGACACAGCTGTGCATGCTCCCCCACCATAGAGGATGTTTCGAAAACTATTCTTGTTATTTTCTGCTTGTTTTGAGTTTGACTGGGTCATTTATTTTTTCAATGCTGATTTGAAGAAGTTTTACGATCTATAGATTATTTGGTTTTATTCTATTAGTCTTTTTTGGCTTAATGGAGTTCTATAAATTTCTTAAAAAACAGGGATTTTGTCTTAGGACGTAAACCTTCTATAGTTTTAGAGAATAACCGTATTTTTACTTTCCTTTAATATTCAGTAAACTGAAAATTTATGTTTTACCTTGGAAAGGCATAGAGCTTTCGAGCATTGTTTTACTACCCTTTTTGGTTTAATGGAGTTCTTTACATTTCTATGAAAACTGGGATTTTGTCATAAGACGCAAACCTTCTATAGTTTTAGAGGCTAACCGTATTTTTACTTTGTTTTAATATTCAGTAAACTGCAAATTTATGCTTTACCTTGGAAAGGCATAGAGGTTTCGAGAATTACTCTTGTTAATTTCTGCTTGTTTTGAGTTTGACTCAGCTATATATTGTATTTTCTGTTCGTTTTGGGTCCAATTTGTTTTTTCAATGCTGATTTGAAGAAGTTTTACGATCCATAGATTATTTGGTTTTATTTTATTGCTCTTTTTTGGTTTAATGGAGTTCTTTAAATTTCTTAAAAACAGGGATTTTGTCTTAGGATGCAAACCTTCTATAGTTTTAGAGGATAACCGTATTTTTACTTTTTTTAATACTCAGTAAACAGCAAATTTATGCTTTACCTTGGAGAGACATAGAGCTTTTGAGCACTATTTTATTGCTCTGTTTGGTTTAACGGAGTTCTTCACATTTCTTTGAAAACTGGGATTTTGTCTTAGGATGCAAACCTTCTATAGTTTTAGTGGCTAACTGTATTTTCAATTTGTTTTAGTTGGGAAATGAAACAGGAAAAAGGAATTTTATAAACTATAGTGGCTTTTACGATAAAAGCTTATGACCATACATTTCTCTGGTTTAACAATATGTAATCTCGTAGTTTGATTTTGATATTGAATCTTTCAACTATACCGAACAAAAAAATAGCTAATTGAAGCTATGTTTAAATTCTTCATTAATATAAAATCAACAACATGAAAATTATCATGTAAATGCATATTTCAAAGAAATAATAGTCTTCTTAATATTTGATAAACTTCTACTTTCAGAACTCCGTAATGAAGCCCAGAACCTATTTTTTAATCCTGTTTGATCTTCTTTCAGGATAAATCTGTGAAATTTTCAATCAAGTATACCCCTCAGGCTTGGAATAACCCATTTTGTCGTAAATGCAGATCTACAGTGTTCGAATTGTTAAGCATAAGCTCATGTGCGAACGTATTCCATCTTAAGTGTAGAAGATGCAAAACCCATATCATAGTTGACATGAGTAATGAACCTTTGCAATAAGAGCTGTCCTTGAAAATAAAAAAAAATGATTTTAGTTTTCTATGAGTAAAGTGCTTTAAAAATGTGTCTGAATTTGTTTATTAATAAAAAAATGTATGCAACAACAATGTATTTTTATTCTTCACTTTAGATTTCTTCTTCTTCGGTGTATAGGCATCTGACGTGAACCACTAGTGCTGGTAAATCATTTGGATTCACTCTAGACTGACCCTGATTCGTTAGCCCTAACCAGAAAAGAAAGGGAACATTTTCGATTTCGAAACAATTTTATTGAATAATTACAACAACATCAATAATACTATGCATGTACAATTAGCGATAGAGTTTATTGTCTTCAATATGTTTCACTAATGCACTTAAAGCACATTGAAGTCTATTCACATGTGCTATATCAACTTTTGCAGCGAAACATAATTGATCTTCCATTTTAAATTTGCTCAGGGATATCACATATCTTGCATATACTGCATCCCATTCCAGACAAAGCCGCGATCCTTTCGTAATTTCCACTGCAATGTTTGGTGCTCTTGTATTATTACCATCAACTCCACTATCAACTTCTAATAGTGTAAAAAATAAAATGACAAGATAGAAAATAATGGAAGGTTCTTCAAATGCAATCCCGCCAAAGTTTGATGTGAGTTCAATAATATGTCTTTTCAGTGTGTTTTCCATCCAAAAATATGTAAAATATGATGAACTTGTCTAACTTTACAGAAAATTTAAGAAGTTTGAACAATTATTCGTTATTATTTCATTATATCTATGATTTAGTCTGGTAGCTCTTTACTTTTACTCGAAAAGTGTCCTCTTGTGGGAAAAAGTTTTTTTTGTCACTTTAACTAGTATGACATTGGACATAAGTTTACGTTTGAAGAATTATTTAACTTTATTTCTGCTCATCTTCGATTTAATGTAGTAGCTCTTTACTTTTCTTTGAAAAAAAAACATAGTTCTTGGAAAGGTTTTTTTTTTCCTGGTTTTATCACAGACATTAAATCTCATACATGCTTCTATCAATGACATTAAATCTCGCTCCGTATGTAAAAAATAAAAAAAAAAAAAAACCTCATCTGGCTAATTGATGAATTTTAGACATACAAAATTATAGATAAAATGAAAAATAATGGGTAACCCTGATTATTACATTTATAGAACACCCCTCAGTATATTCATGAAGACTATACCTTTCCACAGAGCTTTTGACCATAGTGTTCTCAATCTTTTTAGGATGTATGGAGCGAGTGGGAGCTCACGGAAAGTGAGGAGGTCCTTCTTTGTACTAGTAAAGCCTTCGAAGGTACCGATGATGATATAATGGAAGTTCATTATACTGAAGATAGACTTTCATATACGTCAGAAGATCTGGTACGGCGGGGGCCTTCAGGTCGTCTTTGCATAGAAGACGATGAGCGGTTGGCTCCTAGTTTACCTACAATGAGAGTACGCGGCGATTTATTCGAGGACATGCCCCCTTTGATCGATATAATGGTCAATGATGAAGAAGATGAGGTTCAATTACTTGAACCGGAGGTTGAATGCATACCACCTCCTCTGGTGAATATAGTGATAGTATAAAATAATGCTGATGATGATGATGTTCAAGTAATTGAGCCTGACATCATATATTAAAAGAGTATTATAAATATTGATTTAACGAATAAATAAAGGATTAGAATAATGATTTTATTTAAATAGCATGGACAAAAAATTAAATGTTGATTTCTTAAGAAAAAAATTACACAGCTAACTTCTACGAAATTTTTTTTATCTTTGATAGAAAACTAGGCTGTGGACTGAGAACACTCTAAGGGATGATCTAATCAATCTGGACTATTCATGTACAGAAGTCTCTGTTGGTATTCTTACTCTATGCATAACGAGTATGAGAAAATTAAAATAGCAGAAACAAATTTATTGTATGATTATGGTATAAAACTTATCAAGCATATCAAAAATGGGATTTATCGTAAAATGGTATATGAGAACACTTCCACCATGGTTTCCGTTGTTTAAAATCCTTTTCGTAGAATGACCTCTTATGTTGTCTCTTGAAGGGCCACTTTTTCTCTTCTCTTGGAGCATAATCATCATAATAATCCGAGTTATATCTTGCACTATACACATTTTTCTTTGGGTTTTCACTTCTGTCTTTTACGTTATAGAAAAAGCCCTCTTTTACCAGTCTCTTCTTTTGATCTTCCTTTTCTATCATATCAATCCTTCTTTTATCTGAGCTTACTTGCAATCGGTCTAAATTTCTCTCCATGTCACATATAATTTTTCTTCTCGTTTCCTCCAGATTCTTCTCATCTGTCTCTGCCTCTATGCTGTCTAAACATTCAGTAGGTTCATGTGAATACTCAAAATCATGAAAATGTCCTTTACAAATAGAACAGTTGCAATAAAAGGATATTTCTAACTCAACTTGTTTACTCATGTTATTACTCTGCTAACTAAAAACTTAGTGAATTCTATCCACAGACTAATAAAACTATAGCAAAAATCCTTTCATCATATTTCCCTCCGCCGCTAATATGTAACCAAGCCCTCTGATTGGCTGAGAAGGAAACACGTGATCTAACTGTTTCCCGTTATCTTATCAATAAAATTCTCAATCGATTACGCAATCAAGTTCTCGGAAATCCACTTCCTCTTCGATTACGCAATCAAGTTCTCGGAAATTCACTTCCCCCATCGATTACGCAATCAAGTTCTCGGAAATTCACTTCCCCCTCGAGTCCTAGATCAATAACATTGTTCCCGTTAGAATTCAATGCGCATGTGCAACCTTCGCCCCGGAGTTATTACACATAGAAACATCAAATAAATCGACCTTGGAAAAAGAGGTCATTGACCCCATTAACCACGTGTTCTCTCTAATGACTCTATGCCCTTATTTGGAGCCCTGTCAGTATTCTATGCCCATATAAGGAGCCCTGACACGAGTTATTATAGCCATTCTACTAAGGGGTAAAAAGAGGGTTAGAAAAGAGCCGGTCAGGATTAACAAAAATGTAGTTATTTTAGCAGCGTGTAAATTATGGTACTTATATGACATACCCCCAACCACTCAAATTGTTCGTCCATTGACGAACTGTGAACCGGTTTCTTTCGATAATTTCTTTCAGCTTAGCATGAGAAAAGACAGAGAGAAGTGGCAGAATAGATGAAAAATATGTAATTTTGGCTATATATTTGCAAAATAGGAGGAAGGGAAGAGTATTTAGACAGTGTGAATTCAGAAAAATATTCTTACATCATAATATCAAAATAATTGTGGCTAACAAAGTTTGCATGCAGACCTGCTGTACTTTACCTCACCCCCCTAAGGTGCAAATATATAGCCCAAATTTATTTCTAAAGTATTACATTTTTATCATACATAGGTCTATTTTTTAGGATTAATCGAACTTCACTTTTTGAGTGGTTTGGGTGAGGCGGGGTTGATTTGAAGTGTCAATTAATTTAAATTTTCTCTTTCCCGTTATTTTACTATGATGGGCCGGGAAGGGGAGGGGGGAGTGGAATATATTTCTTTTCGTTCAAGATCTCTAGAAAATATTTAGACTACTTGGATAATATCAAACCGTTTTATGTATACACGTGCTAGATATAGCCAAGCAGTTGGCTATCGAAAAACAGTCTAAGTATACACGAAAATATAAAAGAGCGAACCGGTTGGCTACTGAGTTGAGTCTATGTATATACAGACAAGAAAAATAGCGAACTAGGATTCTCTGCCATAAAGAGCTAAAAGTATTTTTTTAAGGAGGGGAGGGGGCAAGGATAATGGTGTTGGCTGGACTTTATTTAGTGGAAAGGGGTAACAAGAGAGTTAGAAAAGAGCCGGTCAGGATCAACAAAAAAATGTCATTATTTTAGCAGAGTGCATATTATGGTACTTGTATGACATACCCCCGACCACTCAAATTGTTCATCCATTGACGCACTGTAAATTGGTTTCTTTCGATAGTTTCTTTTAGCTTAGCATGAGAAAAGACAGAGAAAAGTGATAGAGAAGATGAAAAATAGGTAATTTTGGCTATGTATTTGCAAATTAGGGGGGGGGGAGAGTATTTAGCCAGTGTGAATTCAGAAAACAATTCTTACTTCATAATATCAGAATAATTTTGGCTAACAAATTTTGCATGCAGACCCGCTGTACTTTATCCCCACCCTCCTAATGTGCAAAAATATAGCCCAAATTTATTTCTAAATTAGTAAATTTTTATCATACAGGTCTATTTTATTAGGATTAATCTTACTTCACTTCTTGAGTGGTTGGGGTGAGGCGGGGGTGATTTGAAGTGCCATTTAATTTAAATTTTTTCTTTCCCGTCATTTTACTATGATGGGCCGGGAAGGGGAGGGGGAGTGGAATATATTACTTTTCGTATATAATCCCTAGAAAATATTTAGACTACTTGGCTAATATCACATCGTTTTATTTATACACGTGCTAGATATAGCCACCCAGTTGGCTATCAAAAAACAGTCTAAGTATACACGAAAATATAAAATAGCGAACCGGTTGGCTACTGAGTTGAGTCTATATATATATACAGACAAGAAAAATAGCGAAGTAGGATTCTCTGCCATAAAGAGCTAAAAGTAATTTTTTAAGGAGGGGGGGGCAAGGATAATGGTGTTGGCTGGACTTTATTTAGTGAAAAGGGTTAAAAAGAGGGTTAGAAAAGAGCCGGTCAGGATTAACAAAAAATGTAATTACTTTAGCAGAGTGCAAATTATGGTACTATTATGACATACTCCGACCACTCAAATTGTCCATCCATTGACGCACTGTAAACCGGTTTCTTTCGATAGTTTCTTTTAGCTTGGCATGAGAAAAGACAGAGAGAAGTGATAGAATAGATGAAAACATGTAATTTCGGCTATATATATGCAAATTAGGGGGGGGGTATTTAGACAGTCTGAAGTCAGAAAACAATTCGCACATCATAATATCAGAATAATTCTGGCAAACAAATTTTGCATGCAGACCCGCTGTCCCCACCCCTCTTATGTGCAAATATATATCCTAAATTTATTTCTAAAGTATTACATTTTTATCATACTTAGGTGTATTTTCTTAGGATTAATCTAACTTCACTTCTTGAGCGGTTGGGGTGAGGCGGGGTTGATTTGAAGTGCCAACTAATTTAAATTTTCTCTTTCCCATCATTTTACTATGATGGACCGGGAATGGGTGGGGGTGTGGAATATATTACTTTCGTTCATAATCTCTAGATAATATTTAGACTACTTGGCTAATATCAAACAGTTTTATATATACACGTGCTAGATATAGCCAACTAGTTGGCTATCGAGAAACAGTCTTAAGTATACACGAAAATATAAAATAGCGAACCGGTTGGCTTTTGAGTTGAGTCTATGTATATACAGACAAAAAAAAAATAGTGAACTAGGATTCTCTGCAAGAAAGAGCTAAAAGTAATTTTTTTAAGGAGGGGGGCAAGGGTGTTGACCTTATTTATTGAAAAGAAGAGTAAGAGGAGGGTTAGGGAATAGGGGGTCAGAAAAGAGACTTCCTCAATTGAGAAAAATGTTACTATTTTTGCAGAGTGATAATTATAATTTATTTGGAGTGCCCATTAATTTAGATTTTCTGTTTTCTCTTTTCCTACATAATATTTGGGCTATTTCACTAATATCAAGACGGATATTCACTACAGAGCTATATAAGCTGTATAGTTATACACAGCTATATATATGAGCTATACAAAGCTATATATAAGCTATATAAAGCTATATATATATATATATATATATATATATATATATATATATATATATATATATATATATATATATATATATATATATATATATATATATATATATATATATATATATATATATATATATATATATATATATATATATATATATAATATATATATATATATATATATATATATATATTATATATATATATATATATATATATATATATATATATATATATATATATATATATATATATATATATATATATATATATATATATATATATATGTATATATATATATATATATATATATATATATATATATATATATATATATATATATATATATATATATATATATATATACATATATATATATATATATATATATATATATATATATATATATATATATATATATATATATATAATATATATATATATATATATATATATATATATATATATATATATATATATATATATATATATATATATATTATATATATATATATATATATATATATATATATATATATATATATATATATATATATATATATATATATATATATATATATATAAATATATATATATATATATATATATATATATATATATATATATTATATATATATATATATATATATATATATATATATATATATATATATATATATATATATATATATATATATATATATATATATATATATGTATATATATATATATATATATATCTGGAGGTATCTCCATTGATAAGCCGTTTTCAGTACATGAATGAATGAATTCAGCAATAATTTATATTCAAATCCATCACGTTGAGATATGTACACTAAAAAATTTATTGTGGAAAATTGAATAAAAAGAGATAATGCACTTTTTACTGAAACAAAACAAGAACAAGCAATATCTGGAATTTCTTGTAAACAAGAGCATGTTTGGGAGTAACGCGGCAAATATTGTGCTGGCCTTCTTCCATTCAGCTTATAACATAAACACACGGCCTGAAAAAGGAATATATTATTGGTAAAGTTTCTTTCTCTTGCATTAGGTCTTCATGGGTTATTTCCTGCAACCCAATTTCAAACTAAGAAAGCCAAATGATTGTTTTTGTTAGTATAGCGGAAACAAAATTGTTAATCAAAACATACAAAGCACAGAAACGTAATAAGTAGGTGGGTGGTGGGAGTGGGACTTTCAAAAACTCATAAATGGTGAGATGGGATATTAACAGCCAACTAGTTTGCTAGTTCTGTAAAGTATATACAGTTCTTTTACTTGCTGACTAATTGGCTAATTTATTCTGAAGTGCATATATAAATGAGATCTAATAGCCAACTGTTTGGCTAATCTAAATGTGTATATAGCTGAGACTTTAATAACAAACTAGTTAGCTAATTCTAGGCTCTATTGTGTATTAAAAACCATATTGATAGCTGACTAGTTGGCTATTTTCAACTGAAGGTTATATATACTTTACTGTTGACAATTAAGGGTCTATATTTGTACATTGGCAGGGGTAAACTTCAAAGTAAATTTGTATTGGGCTATATAATTTAGCTGAGATGAAAGTGGAAACATCATTTTATGTTTTTTAGGCTCTTTCATAATTTGTATAAAATACCTTTGGGACCCTTTTAAGGGCCCAAGATGTAATTAGCCCCAAAAGCATTTATTAAATTACTAAAGAGCATAAAAAAGGTATCAAATGACATTTTCACTTTCATCCTAGCTAAATTATATGACCCTCTGAAAATTACCAACGATACTTTAGTGACCAGTGCCCAAAGAGCCGAAGAACCCAAAACATTTACTTTAGCGCCCAAGACCCCATAGCGCCCACAGCTTCCAACTTGAAATTTAAATAAAAGCACACCCAAGTATCAATTCATAAAACCAAATATTAAGTTATTTTACCTTTGGTATAGCAAATTCTTCTTTCTTCTTTAAATAGCGATTTAAAAAATTATCCTAACTTAAGTTTTTAAATCACAGATGGTGCGGGCACACATAAAAGAATTCTACTAGTCACAAAGATTGATGTCAGCAAACCAATGTGTCGGAAAAGGGAACTTGACAAAGAGAGATCATATCAAGTTACAAGAGGGGAAATTTGGCTTCTGTCGGCCAACACATTTCGCAGAGACATATCAAGTTACAGGAGAGATCAACTTTGGGTTCTTTCTGGGCGTTCAGAAATATTTCAAATATGTCATTCATTTTTGGGTTCTGATAAATTAAAAATGCTTGTATTACATGCATCCGGGCGTTGGCCTTGCTTGGGCTTATTATGCCCTATACAGTGTTTTTATTAAGTGAAAAACAATATCCATAGGATTTGTCATAAAATTGAACGTGTGCCCAATTGCTACAGCTCTTTGTGACTTTCTTATTTAACAAAACCAGTTTTTTTTAGTGTCAAGGTCATAAAATTCTATCTTTAAGGTAAAAAAATAGCAAAAAGGTTCCTATTCATCTCAAAACGTGGAGTGCTATCTTTAGACCGGTGAAACATTTAAAATGAGCTGTCATTCACCACAATTCGGAGAAAAAACTCAATTAGTCAGTAGAGAGGTGATTTTCAGGGGTTACACACTATTTTTGGGCATTAAACCATATCTGCTTGACTAGTACCTCATTTGAAAGCCCTTTTTTCTCTGATTCATAATAGATATGTCGTACCACGTTTGAAAGTCTTGAAAGTCTAGAAGTCCCATTTAAAAGTAATTGAAAATATATATTTTTAATGACAGTTGGGTGTTGGCCTTGGGCTTATTGGGCCACATACAGTGTTTTATTAAGTGATCGTGTCTTTAGTAAAAATAGGATGGGGCTCCTACAACAGGGTAGTCGTTGTAGCAGTAGAAGTAGTGTTATCAGCAGGTAGTAGTATAGGAGGTAGGCCTACAGAGTGCCTACTCTTTTTGTTAGTTCAACATACCTGAAAGTTCCAATATAATGCTCAAGGTGGTTAACAAGGAACTGCTAATACGCTCTTTTACAAAAGCATTTTAATGCGAGAAAATTGATCATTGCGAAAATTTGTCGCAATATATATATATATATATATATATATATATATATATATATATATATATATATATATATATATATATATATATATATATATATATATATATATATATATATATATATATATATATATATATATAATATATATATATATATAATATATATATATATATATATATATATATATATATATATATATATATATATATATATATATATATATATATATATATATATATATATATATATATATATATATATATATATATATATATATATATATATATATATATATATATAATATATATATATATATATATATATATATATATATATATATATATATATATATAATATATATATATATATATATATATATATATATATATATATATATATATATATATATATATATTATATATATATATATATATATATATATATATATATATATATATATATATATATATATATATATATATATATATATATATATATATATATATATATATATATATATATATATATATATATATATATATATATATATATATATATATATATATATATATATATATATATATATATATATATATATATATATATATATATATATATATACATATATATATATATATATATATATATATATATATATATATATATATATATATATATATATATATATATATATATATATATATATATATATATATATATATATATATATATATATATATATATTATATATATATATATATATATATATATATATATATATATATATATATATATATATATATATATATATATATATATATATATATATATATATAATATATATATATATATATATATATATATATATATGTATATATATATATATATATATATATATATATATATATATATATATATATATATATATATATATATATATATATATATATATATATATATATATATATTTTCCCCATCCCCTGAATTTGATGAGGACAAGGAAAGTTGGGTTAAGGCCTATGTATAAACTTTGAATTAGGGCAAAAGGAATGACCGGGAAAGGCTAATTAATCCTGAAAATACCAGCGACAAATAAATCAAATTGCAGAAACTTTAAAAATCATACCATGCTGCAATGACGTTAAGATATTATTCCCAATAAAATCCTCGGGGTTTTATTGCTGAACGCCTCGGTTTAGACCTATTTTATTTTTCTCTACTAACTTGTGGTTCGACAAATGGCAGTAGTACTGTTGATATCTCTACATAACTATTAGCGCTACACATTAAAACCATCCCGTGAGGCATCAACCTCATCCCACTAGACCTCAAAACCAGCCCCCTCTCCACCTTTTTCTTTTTTTTTCTCATCCCACGGGACCTCAAAACCAGCTCCCTATTCATGGGTATCAAAACTGCCCTACGAGGCATCAGTACCATCTCGCAGTGCAACAAAATAAACCATCCTGTGAGGCATCAGTACCATCCCACGGGACCTTAAAACCAGCTCCCTTTTCCTAGGTAGCCAAACCGTCCTGCGAGCAATCAGTACCATCTCGCAGTGCAACAAAATAAACCATCCTGTGAGGCATCAGTACCATCCCACGGGACCTTAAAACCAGCTCCCTTTTCCTGGGTAGCCAAACCGCCCTGCGAGGAATTAGTACCATCTCGCAGTGCAACAAAAAAACCATCCCGTGAGGCATCAGTACCATCCCACGGGACCTCAAAACCAGCTCCCTTTTCCTGGGTAGCCAAACCGCCCTGCGAGGAATCAGCACCATCTCGCAGTGCCGTCTCATTATCATTGAGTCCAAATTTCACCCTCGTCAGCGCAAAAAGAAATTCATCGGAAAAAGAAGACGTGTCTTCTTTCCCCACTATCTGTTCTATCTGTTCATATTGTACTGCAACCTTATACGCATCACCTAAACAAAAAAAAAATTCTGCACTATTCTCTAACAAATACCGTTTGTAGGACGGTCTGATCCTCTCCTTGAATAAATTAAGAGCAAATCTTCCAAGGACTACACCATCATCCCTGGCTTCTAAGTGCACCCTACATGACCTTCCTAATTTTTGCATCCTTCTATAGAATAGATATGCCCTTTCATCCTTAAATTGAGCCACGCCTACAAACTCTGCAACTATTTTGCCTACTATTTTGCCTGGGGCATATGCTACAAGTAATCCACGTTTTAAACTTGACAAATTTATAATCGAGGGGAGTCAAATAAAAGAAATGGAAATATGCCATTTATCCTCAAATGTTTTACAAAATTAAAAGCAACCTTTTTGTTATATCCAGATTCCACCGGATCAAATATAGAAATAATAACTGACATATTGATATCAAAATTTGGAAAAGCAATTACTCTAAAAATTTGAATATTGGTCTTAAACACCTTTTTTTTTTTTTAATTTACGGACGCTAGATTTTGGGCAATAAACTTCACTTTTAACGACAAGGGTCTAATAAAATTTACTGGGTTGTTTAGCCGTATTAAATCACTTACGAAAGATAATATGTCTCAAATCCAATTGCAGTTGGTCTCAATTAAAACACTAGCATCAAATGGAGTCACAATTGAGAATTAATTTTCGATAATTGAATTCAAAATGTTAAACATTGGTTGGAAACTGTCAAATGTAGATCACACGTCGACTGTATAAAATCAGGTAAAAAAAAACACCAAACGTAGAATGGCTAAGTGAAAGTAGAAATCAACCGGAGACTCTCAGTTGTAGAAATTGGAATTAGTAGGTAGAAGCTATCGCGAGGAAATCCATATTAGGCATTGTGTAACAGCCTCTTTCAAAATGTTCGTTTAAAAGAAAGTGTTTCTCAAGAAGGCGCTTTAAATAGAAGAAAGTTCAATAGCTCGTAACGTTTCGATGTCTTATTAATCAGTCTTTTGTAGTATTTGCAGTTCAATATCACAGTCTGGTAGCAGGCGAAATACTCTTCAATATGTTGCCAGTATTTAGCATAAGAAGTCGTAAATACTTATAACGGTCACTCAAATGTCACTTGGAGGTTTTCCCCTAATGATATACGCTCTAAAGCTCTCTTTAGTTCTTTATTTGTATGCCTTTTATATTGGCAGATGTAATGGTTAACGTAAATTCCAAAGATAGCCGATAAACGTTGGTACATGGTCTTTATTAAATAACGTGAGAATACACATAGAGAAAATAAGGTAGCACAAGAACAACTAGCTACGACGAAGGTGAAATATGGACTGCCTTTAGAAATGAACCAAGAATATAACTTTCCTGGAACGGAAGTTCCAGGCCTGGGAACGACCCCTTTCCCACGACTAGCTTTAGTCCCAAGAGCTCCCCCCTGGACCGCTATCGTTGACACATAAATGCCCAACTAACTAAGAAATGAGATACCCGGAAAAGCTTCTCGAATTGATGTTAAATACTTTACACTTGCATTAAAATACTTTTGCAAAGGGGCGTATTAGCAATTCCTTGTTAACCACTTTGAGCATTATATTGGAACTTTCAGGTATGTTGAACTAATAAAAAGGCACTCTGTAGGCCTACCTCCTGATAATACTACTGATAATACTACTACCTACTGATAACACTACTTCTACTGCTACAACGACTACCCTGTTGTAGGAGCCCCATCCTATTTTTACAAGGGACACGATCACTTAATAAAACACTGTATATGGCCCAATAAGCCCAAGGCCAACACCCAACTGTCATTAAAAATATACATTTTCAATTACTTTTAAATGGGACTTCTAGACTTTTCAAGACTTTCAAACATGGTATGGCATATCCATTATTAATCAGAGAAAAAAGGGCTTTCAAATGAGGTACTAGTCAAGCACATATGGTTTAATCCCCAAAAATAGTGTGTAACCCCTGAAAATCACCTCTGTACTGACTCATTGAGGTTTTTCTCCGAATTGTGGTGAGTGACAGCTCATTTCAAATGTTTCATCGGTCTTAAGATAGCACTCGACGTTTTGAGATGAATAGGAACCTTTTTCTCATTTTTTTGCCTTAAAGATAGAATTTTATGACCTTGACACTAAAAAAATGGTTTTGTTAAATAAGAAAGTCACAAAGAGCTGTAGCAATGAGGCACACGTTCCATTTTATGACGAATCCTATGAATATTGTTTTTCACTTAATAAATACACTGTATAGGGCATCATAAGCCCAAGCAAGGCCAACGCCCACATGCATGTAATACAAGCATTTTTAATTTATCAGAACCCAAAAATGAATGACATATTTGAAATATTTCTGAACGCCCAGAAAGAACCCAAAGTTGATCTCTCCTGTAACTTGATATGTCTCTGTGAAATGTGTTTGCCTGCGTTTGCCGACAGAAGCCAAATTTCCCCTCTTGTAACTTGATATGATCTCTCTTTGTCAAGTTCCTTTTGCCGACACATTGGTTTGCTGACTCCAATCTTTGTGACTGGTAGAATTCTTTTATGCATGCCAGCACCATCTGTGATTTACAAACTTAAGTTAGGATAATTTTTTAAATCGCTATTTAAAGAAGAAAGAAGAATTTGCTGTACCAAAGGTAAAATAACTTAATATTTGGTTTTATAAATTGATACTTGGGTGTGCTTGTATTTATCTTTCAAGTTGGGAGCTGTGGGCGCTATGGGTTCTTGGGCGCTAAAGTAAATGTTTTGGGTTCTTGGGCGGTTTGGGAACTGGGCACTAAAGTATCGTTGGTTGCTTTATTAACATGTCTCCTTGTGTAATGGACTGCTTATACATTTACACCTTAGCCTAGTCCTAATTATCTAAACACATGTGCTAGGCATTTAAGCTATAATTTATCACAATTATTACCTATCCCCTTTCCCTTATAGGACCAGATATAGCCCAAGGCTATAGGATAAGACACCAGTACTCACACAATTATTTTGATCAAGATTTATCTTCCCTAAACAGGAACAATAGGATCACAATCTTGGACTTGATTTAGCCTATTTAAAAAGAGTATTTAAGAGATAGGCTAATCTAATAAATTGTAAAAAGAGCATTCAAAACAGTGTTTCCACTTCAAATCTTTTGAAATCCCTAAGAGGTTAGTGAAATATCCCTAGAAATCCCAATTTTCAATACCGAAATCCCTATAGGTTTCCCCATTTTCTGACTTCCTTCCAAGTCTTTAGTAAAGCCTCCTTATGCTGACTTTTGATAGCATTTGTAAAAGACGACTGATTTTACAATTAAAGACTTTTTACTTCTACCAAAATATCTTCTTTTGGGGTTTAAAACAATACTTTTTATTTATTTATTAGTTAAGTTCGGTTTTGTTTATAGATTTCGGTGCCAGATTTTAGATTCTGGACCATATAAATATATTTCATTTATTTGTTTTTCTCTGCCATTTTTTTCGTCTCTATTAGTATTTTTGCAACACCCTAGTTTTATTTGAATTGGTGCGATGGATTAGCGTGAATTATATCCAATCAGTCGGTTTTTAATGCATTATTTTTGTTTAAATATGTTTTGACTTGTTTTATATCGAGTCGTTATTAAGTTCAAAAAAAAAATATGAAAAAAAAATTATCTGTCGACGGATCTGTCAAAAGGTGACTTAAAATGTGCTTTGAGTAATATAGAAAAGGTAAAATATAAAAAAATACTTAGGCATTGTTCACATTCGTGTAGTAGCGTGTAGTAAGGCGAAATAGATTAAGTAACAGAAATAGATTCAATTTCTTTTCTGCTACGCATGGCCAATCAGAGGGCTTAATTTGTTGCGTCAGCAGCTCAGTAGATATGGTAGTGAATATAAATAAATATTTATTTTAAATGGTTATTTTTGGTAATTTGGGTTATAAGGCCACACTGCTTGACACATCGATGTGAAAAATGCATCAATTCCTCAGAATACGGTTATATTGACAATAGAAAAACGATAAAAATCAGCTTTTAGTCAGAATCAGATTCAATACCTTCTTCCTTTTTTCTGATGGGAGCTGAAACCTTGACTATTTTCATGTTGAGCAGTAAAATATCTCCAAAAATCCCTGGGGTGTACTTTATTGGGCCCGCTTCATACTATGTTTTGTCTTAAGAATCCCACTTATTGTTTTCGTAATAAGCTTGTTCCGTCTATCGGTCTTTATGATTTTTACTGCATTGAAAAACCTTTCGACGACAACGTTGGAGAATGGAAGAGAAAGCACAAATATTACTGCCAATTTTAGATTTTCGTATAGCTCGGTTCTGGAAGTTTTTCTTCCAAAAAAAAAAACAAACAAACACCAGTAGATAACCGCATCAATATTTTTCAATATTTTCAACATTGATAAGACTTTGCTTCACCCACTCCTGTTCGATTTTGTTTCCATCCCATGATAATTTCCCCTAATTTCGAATGAAGTGTTGGAGAGAACGAGGCCATAGTGAATGAGCTGATACAGGGTCAACCATTTCTGCATATTTGTAAACGTCCATGTCGAAACGAAATTCAGTTTGAATCTCCTGCACAGCTTCGATGTAAGAAGATTGTGCGGCTCTGAGGATCTTTTCAACTGCGTCTTGGGGCGCAGCAGGATCTGATTTTAGCCCCAAGAGGGAGTTCTGCCCATTTGGATCCAGATAATACTTTCGAGGGGAAGGTAAAAACTTGGGCCATTCTCATTAAGTTGAAATGGATTTGTTGACTTCACGTAGTCCTACTTTATAAAGCTCAAACACAATTCCTTGAAAAGACGTTCAGTCTCTAGTTTTAGGCGATAAAACGGTGGTTTGTCAACTTGAAAAGCTACATTGAATTCAGAAGAAATCCCAGTGCAAAGGAAACAAATTCAGACATGTTCATGACTGGGTTCAGATTTGTGTATACAAGCTCATTGAGCTCTATTAGATCATCAACTAGTAGAAGTTTGCAGTAGGCACCAAGAGCATTCAATTGTTCCAAAATTCTGCCCACAGCAGCTTCGACTGAAAGCCATCGTGTCTACCCAGACTCCAGAATCTTATGCATGTCAACTTGGCAGAACTTTTGAAATTCAAGGAAAAGCGTTTTGCCTTTTGTGACTAAGAACCTCTAAGAAACAAAAGAGCCTGACAATTTAGATAGATTTTTATACATAGTAGCTGTTCCATTTTGTCTTTTATCAGGTTCATTTTTTTAATCAAAGTAATGTAACCTAATTTCATGACAACTTTACAGATATATAGCACAGCAGACAAGGGGATATCAATGAGTATCAACTGGCTTTCAATCACCTTAAAATAACCATCTTGTAAATGAAAACATTCCTTATTGACAAGAAATTCATGATACCATTGAAAGAACAAAATGTGTGAAATGTCAGTAAAAGGTGACAGATCACCTTGTATCCCAAATTTATTCAATTTTTGGTGTCAGAGGGTAGCAGCAGCTTTTGATCGCAGTTCAAATATCGAGAATCAGCATGAGGCAGGGACGCTGTGGTAACAGGAAAAGGCAGAGAAGTTTTAATGAAAATATGACACAAATTGCTATTATCTGGATAACTAACCAAGGTTTCAGTGAAGGTGCAAAAAAGGGATATCTGACAAAAACATCTCATTTATTACTGTACGTTATTCAGTCTAATGTGCTCTAGAGGTGCAGAGGACAGTCCAGTAGAAGGAGAATATAAACAAATATTTTCTTACTGTATATCCTGGTTTAATTTAACAGTACCTCTGCACCTTTGACTGCAGGGGTCCATAATTTGCACCTATGCCAGGTTTCCTTCAAATTATTAGTAGTGTTCAAAGAATTAAGGACCCCTCTTTTTTTGACTTCTAAGCCAATTTAGTTGTTATCGTCGTCTTCTAGAACGCTCCATTCATCAGAGGCAATCATTCAAACATAAGGAACCTCCGAATTGACTGTGCAAAAGATCCTTAACTCACTTTATGGCGCGTTCAGACTATAACCTTTCTGGAAAAAAGGCTAAAAAATTATTTCCGTCGATTTTCGTTTTTGGGTTGGGAGAGGATCTTCTAGGGCTGAAATCCTAGAAATTCATTATAAAATCCAGAAGACTTGTTAAAATCCCTAGAAATCCCCAAATCCCTAAACAAAAAAGTTTGCCCCTAAAAGACCTCAAAAATCCCCATTATAGGGGGGAAATCCCTAGAATGGAAACACTGATTCAAAATTCACGCAATTAATGATTGTGACAAAGAATTGGGTTTTGTGCAGGGTTACCAAAACTCTTAAGGACAAAAGTGTCCAAATCAGTCAAAAATGGACACTTTTAGTGTCCCTCTAGAAAACTAGCCAATATACAGGGTTGCCGCTATGAATTTTCACAGCCTGTGAAAAAAGTGCCAAGAAATCTGTGAAATTCGTCCTTCTTTGTTCTGCTACCTCGCGGTCTGTTACCTGCATGAGTTCTGCAAGTATTTCCATCTTTGTCATTAGCGCTACCAATAAATTAAGTTTAGTACTAGTTCAATTTGAAGATATGGCATAAAAAAATCGTCATTAGAATGTCAACAGAACGAAATTTTATATCGATTATCAATACCGCTACCTATCTTATTCGAAAAGTAAAGAACCAATCATAGAGATTCATTTTCACTTCGGCATTTTCATAAGTTATGCGAAAAAGATGCGAGTCGTTGATCTTTAGTAGCTATTAAGGATCTTTGGGTGCGACAAAGTCCAAACGGCTGTAGCAACGAAATTTCTATTTTGACCTACGTGGTTTTAAAGTTCAACAAAATACGTCAATCTCCTTAACCACTCAGTCAACTGGTTGGTCAAGGGGTTAAAATCATTTAACAACTCCTCTATCTTGTCGTTTTCTGAACATTTAGAATTAGCCCGGAGAAAAAATTACGTTTTCGAGAACTAAAAAAGTGAGAAGACAAGGCTGATGGAAATAAATTCGCTTGAGTTATACTCGGTAGAAACTGGCGACAAGCGTTAGACAAAAAGTAACAGCTGAAAGTATAGAATATCAAACAGAAACATTTGCTAGCGGCTATAAATAAAATTGAGCCGCAACACAGCTTTTCTGCGAAACTCCTTTCTTTCTATGACAGCAGTATAATAACAACCTTGTGCTTATTTGTACTTGTTGCACGTTCAAGCCGTAACCAAACTCATCGTGGCACCCAGCAGATGATAACTTGTCTCCTTCCATAGGTTTCGCTCGAGAGTGGCAGGCTCCACCATTTCAAGCCACTGGCGATCCCAGTGACGGCCGTATTTTCGGAATCCTCCGATTGGCTCCACATCCGACTTAAATATGGCTATCCAGGTCTTCTTTAAGCCTCTTGCCCTCTTCTTCCATGCCGGAAGTGGTAGACATTTGAGACATATTTTGCTTATATGGTCATCTGGTCTGCTCATTGTGTGGCCAAACCTTCTCAGTCTCCTGTGCTTAACAATGTCAGAGACAAGTGGGCGATCCCCAAATCTTCTTCTTACTTCTTCTTACGAGATTCTATCTGAGAGGTGGTTACCCAGGACATAGCGCAGGCATTTGTGGTTGAATATATTCAAGCTCAACGCTTCGGCTACTTTAAGTGACCATGTTTCACATCCATAGAGGAGGAAAGAGAGAACCATAGCTTCATACACTCGGAACTTTGTGCGTGGCAATATTTCGGTCTGCTTCCATACTTCTGTAGTTGAAGTAAGACACTCTAGTCTGACGATATGCGGCTCTTGATTTCTTCTGAATGTACCGTGAGTAAAATGCGAAGTATTGAAAATATCAAAATAAAGTTCCTTCCTTCTAAAGATAATTCCGACTTCCTATATTTAAGCTAAATCTAGTTTCAAAAATGAAAAGTCCTTAATCAGCAAAGAGAAAAAAGCTGCAGTTAGCCTCAGACAAAGAAGGGCGCTATCCAAGCTTTGGATTTCGCTAAGAGAATGGGCAATAAAAAAGGTGCTACGCACAATATTTCTAAGGAAGTTTAAATGATAAGAACCGTGTGAACGTTTCAATCATCAGAAATATTTAAAACAATTTATTGGACGAAGGGTTCGCATCCTTGGACCACTTGAGCCAATTGTGAGCCAGTTCTTACAGCGCAGGAAAAAAGAGCTACGTTTGATAGTGGGGTAAAGGTGCTTTTTGAAATTATTCGTAATGTAGAATCAGGACCATTCAGATAGACTTTTTTCACCATTCAAGCTTGGCGATTCTTTCATTGTTGTATCTCAGTCAACGTTATTGTCATTTGAAGTGACCCATTGTTGTTCACCCAAATATGTAAGCTTCAATAAATCTATTGCTTTTTTACCTGTCTTTATTTCATTTTATATGTCTGTAGCCAGCCTAATATCAGGTAATTAGTTCGCTAATCTCCAAGGACGTTCACAGGAAATCTGATCTCCAGATAGCTCAAGGAGAAGAGGTCACATTTATATGGCTACACATGTTTGTTGTCTCGCATTAATTGAGGGTGGCATAGGTCGTGTTGGCACGATCTTTAGCGCTATAAGCGGCACTATCGGAGAACTTATATGGTGTAAGTTCACAGCTTCAGGGTACGATATTTGACGCGGTAAATATTTATGACCACAATTAAGCCCAGTCCCTTTTCTTTTGTAACCACAGCCCTAAAGATTTCATCGCTACAAATGGCACAGTCGGAAATTGGAAGAAAACTTGCAAACTAATTAGAGAGATACAGACATATAAGTAAAGTGATTAGGCCTATAACCGCTAAACTACGACAGGAACCCTTTAAAATATCTCATAGGAGATATTAACTCCCCCAAAATAGGTTAAGTGAAAAAATAAATTTATTTTGAGTTGATTCAAACGCAAAAAAAAAAAATGTCGGACGTCCTTAACGAGTTATTAATAGTGCAGAAGCTGGTCGCAAAAATATAGAAATAGCGAAGTCTATACCGGAGTACAATGGTCAATCAGATATTGACGAATTCAATATCCAATTGGCCCAGTTTGTACAACTAACAAAAACAGAGCTAGGAGCGTTAGTCGACATGCTCCTACTACGATTAAAAGGCCAGGCCTTAACCTTTCTAAAACAGATTGAACATACCATAGGCAATAACGCCAACTTGCCAATAAATACGGTTGATAACTTGTTAAAAGCATTTAAAGATAGATTTATCGAAACTAGTTCCATAAATAAATTAAAACACGGAACGGTGAGCTTTGACTTTTCACAAAATATAAGAGAATACCTTGATAATATACGCATTTCGGTAGAGGCAAAATACGGAAGTGGTTCAGGGTAACTGTACGAAAAAGTCATTCTAAATACCTTTTTGCAAGGGCTACCCCCAAAGCTATATAGAGTGGTAATATCCAAAAATATTAAGACGTTGGATCTCGCAGTACAGAAGGTAGAGCGATTAATCAAAGTCAACACGATGGTCGCAAATCACAGTAAAGCAAAAATAAATAGCCTAGTCGATTCAAATGCGAACATAAACTTCAAGAGCGATCAGGCGTCCCCCAATTTCTTTTCAAGGGATAACTCCCCAGTACCACAAAAGAAACAAAACGCAAGAACCCACTAGGCATAAAAAAGTACGTTTTCACCCTGTCAAACAATCCAATTACGAAAATAACCCTACAATAATAAGGTGCTATATTTGTAATTGTGTTGGGCATATCGCGAGAGAGTGCCGTTATGTCCCAATCGCATACCAAGAATTGCTGTCGGTAATACGCAAAATAACGGCAATCATTTATTCGGAAGAACAAATTTTAGCACCGGTCGTACACTAGGCTATAGCCAGGGAGGATTGCGCCAATCAGTACCTTACAACACGTACCAACCAAACTTGTATAACCCTCCCCCCAACAGACAAATTAATTACCGATTTGAAAACCCAAATACTCGCCAAAGCTAATATAAGCCGATATGGCAGTCAGTGCCAGCAAGCGGCACTGACACAGGACATCCACGTTACGATAATAATACATGGCGAAGAGAGACAGACGTAAATCAATTAGATATGCCTACGGAAACTCTTTCATCTGAATATCTATTACAGGCACCGAAACATGAAATAAATCCTCAGGGAAACGTTTCAGGCTCCTCAGAAATATAAATTAGACCCAGAGGGCGCCCAGAATATTTAATAGGTCCAAAACAATGGTAGTGCCGTGTTGTAAGGATAATAATAACAAGTTACCTATATTTAATGATTTTTGTGTAGAAAACGTGTATTTTAAGGCTTTGATTGACTCTGGTGTAACGATTAGTATCATAAACTCATGCGTATTTAATATGTTGCCTCTGCATATTAGGCGACAGAGAAACCCTAATAATCCCAATTTAACTAGTGTGACAGGGCATAAATTGGATGCAAGAGGTTCAATTTGCCTAAACGTAAAAAACAGACAATAGGCTCTTGACGACAAATTTTATAATATGTGATAACTTACCGTACGAAGCAATCATAGGCGCAAATTTTTAAAGGTCCAATAGAGTACTATGAGACGTAGCAAGTGAGAGGCTTGTCTACCCGGCTAAGGTGGGGGGAAGAAATTTCTACCTCAAAAAATCGTAACAGAGGATACGATGATAACATAACAGTAAACAAAATTTCTGACGGTATAATGTCGCAATCTTTTGAACCTCATATCTCGCAAGGAGGAAAAGGAATAATCAGATACTTGTCCAATTATTCTGAAATACATTGCAGAGATGAAGTAAATTTAAATAATAAAAGTATTGAATCTGCGAAAATAAAAATAGGAGATATGCGACAGTACAGGTCAAACGAAATCAAGAAAATAGTGGAATTATGGAAAAACATAGTAAAACCCAACGTGACGCCACAGGAGGCCGCAATGGCGCAGCATAGCGCCAGTATGAATGTAATAAATAATGAAAATAAAGAGCAATATTACGGATTCACGATAAGGAAAACAAAAGTCCCTCCCAAAACGATGCAAAAAATTCAAATATCACAGATGATTGAGCCAGTGGTTATTAAATCTGAAATATGGTTTGCGACCCCATCTGAAATACCCGAAAATCTGTTATGCGAGGAACAGACTATATCTTATGACAAAGGAGAAGGTTTTATTTGGGTAACTAATAACCACGAAAATGATACAATTACAAGAAAGAAGGGGACGCGTTTAGTTCAAATCCAGGTTTTAACGGAGAATGATTTAAATACATGGGGAAATTCTAAAAGAAACCTAATTAACGGCATTAACACTTCAAATAACAAATATCCTTTAACTAAATCGCAATTTTTAAACAAATTTTAAAATGGATCATATTACGGACTTGGAACTTAAGAAAAAATTATGCGAATTATTATGTAATTTTAAAGATGTGTTTTCTGCATCTGAAGATGACATCGGGCTGATACCATTTTATGAACATTCAATTTTAAAGACTGGTAATCCCGTAGCAAAACAGCCATATCGTGTGCCATATAAGCAGAAAGAATGGTTAAAAAATAAAGTTCAGGAATTAGAAAAAACTGAAATTATACGCCCAAGTATAAGTCCGTATAGTGCACCAGTGATATTAGTACCAAAGAAGAAAGGTGATCTTAGACATGTAGCAGACTATAGAGCCCTTAAACAAACAAGTAGTTAGCGATAAATTTCCTCTACCAAGAATAGATGAAATTCTTGACTCAATTTCAAGCAAAAACAAAATTTTTACTTCTTCGGATCTTACCCAAGGCTACCATCAAGTGAAAATAGCCGAAAAGGATGTCCATAAAACTGCATTTTCAGCATCTGAATGTAGTTCATATGAATACTTAAGGGTACCATTTGGACTGAAAACAAGTTCAAGCGCGCTATGTAGACCCCTATTGCACCTGTTAAGAGGATTAAAGAATATCATTCATTTTGTCGACGATGTCATATGCGCGAGACAAAATTCTGAACAACACTTAGCAATGTTAGCTAAGTTGTTCGAGAAGTTCAGCCAGGGCAATTTAAAATGCCGGCCTGAGAAAGTAAATTTATTTCAACATAAAATTAAATTTTTAGGAGTAGTAGTGACACAAGGAGAGATATCCCCAGACCCTGGTAAAATAAAATGTGTTGAAAACCTCAAACCCCCCAGAACTATGAAAGAATTAAGAGGAATTTTAGGTCTTACTGGCTACTTTAGAAAATTCGTGCGCAATTACGCCCAAATTGCAAAACCCCTCACGGAATTAACTAAAGGGAACTCCCATAATGTTACCTGGTCCCAGGAAGCTCAAACTTCCCTAGACCGTCTCAAAAAGGTGCTCACTTCTGAACCAATATTGTCACTCCCTGATTTCGAAAACGGAGGATTTGTGGTCATGACCGATGCTAGTTCAAAAGGCATTGGGGATATTCTTTCGTAAATAATTCCCATGGGAAACCCTGATCCTTTACAAGGACCTTCTAATAAAAAAAAATAGAAAAAGTTATATGCTATTCGAGTAGAACCTTATCAAAAGGTGATAGTAGTTATTCCGCCACAAACTTAGAATTATTATCTATAATCCACCACTTAGACAAATTTAGACATTATTTGATTGGTAGAAAATTTATACTACGATCAGACCATAAAAGCTTGCTGTACATGCGCACATTTAAAAACTCCACAGGCCTTCTAGCTAGATGGATTATGAAAATCCAAGACCTAGATTACGAATTTGAACATTTAAAAGGTAAACAAAACGCAGCTTGTGACTTTTTGAGTAGATACCCAGAAAATATTCTGTCAGAAGCTGAAGAAAATGAAGTTAACGCTATCAATGCTAAGAGCAAACATGGACGTAAGAAAAACAAAGTCAAAGACGCAGTAAAGGAAAATAAGGTTAACTATTGTCCCGTGTCGTTAGTAAATATAAAAATAAAGCAAAAAACGGACGAAATATGTTCGGCGCTTATTAATTATTTTGTGAATGACGATGCGTTACCGGTTAAATTCAAAACTCTTAGAAAAGAGATAGATAATTTTTACTATGATCTTGAGGAATAAATACTGTGTAGAATCGTGACTGCTGAGACAAAAAGAAACCAAACTTCAATAATACCTGTATTATCACAAAACTTAATAGTGCCTGCATTTGAATATTTTCCTTCAGATAGAGGTGGACATTTAGGAGTAATAAAAAACTTTCCATAAATTAAAACAATATTTTTACGTGCCGTCGGCAATGACAAAACTTAAAGAATTTGTAAGTACATGCGAAGCATGTAACTTAAGAAAAATCCCCCCAGCTTATCCTAATCCTCCAATGGGAAGGGTCCCGGTAGCAAGGTACTCCTTCGAAATTATCTCATTTGACTTATACGGAACGAGCGGAGGCTTGCCTTTTTCTAGCAGAGGCCATACTTGTATTCTTTCAGTTATAGATCATTTTTCAGGATTTACTTTTGCAAAAGCATTAATAAATCAAGGTGCTTATGCCACCAGTAAGGAGTTAGCGAAATTATTTTTACAATTTGGCGTTCCAAATAAGATTTTGAGTGACAACGGAAGCAATTTTGTTTCAAAAGTAACAAAAGACTTAATGAATTTTCTTAATGTAGAGAGAAAATGGTGACAGCTCCGTACCACCCTCAAGCTAATGGTAAAATAGAAAATAGGCATAAAATATTTTCGAACGTATTAAGTATTTATACAAAAGACAAAAGGAGCGACTGGGGTCAGTTCTTACCTTATTTAACTAACGTAATCAACACTGCTCATTCAGAAACAACCAAAGACAATCCATTTTATTTACTTTTTTAATACTGCAGTATTATAATCACTCAGAGGATTACAAACAAGAATTCATAAATAGGATGAGGAAGACATATAAAATAGTTAGGCAAGAGTTGGAAAAATGTAAAATAAACCAAGAGCTAAGAAACCAACCCAAAGTCAAGGGGAGTATAGATTTCAAAGTAGGAGACTGCGTCTACCTAAAGAACGAAGCAAAAGCGGAAGGCAAAAAAACTTTCCAACAAATATTCAGGACCGTACAGAATAGTCAAAAGGTACGATAACGATTATACTTTAAAAATGGAGAACCCTGATAGCGGGAAGAACTTAAAAGGCACATGTTAGCAGAATAAAAAGAGCCAAATTTCCGGAAAGATGGGTATCACATCCCTCCTCTACTGATTCGTCAGATTCGGAGAATGAGCCACCTAAATCAAGATTGGCAGAGCTAAAACCCTTGAACTTTAAACAAGATTATTTTGAAGATGAGAGCGATAAGGAAAACTTCAAAGAATTTTTAGCTATGAAAAATCTAGTTATTCCAGAGAAAAAATCCCTAATACCAGTAAGAATAAAAACGCCAAAAATTCCAAAAAGTTATTAATCGGCGAGTGCAGGAGATTTAGATTATACAATATCTCCAAAACCCAATTTTTCCCCGATAGAATTTCGACCCCTTGTCCCCCCAAAAGATTTCCAGACGATATGGTTTCAACTGCAACACCAATAGAAAGGCCCCTGTCTTTACAGGAAGAATTAAATAGAGCTGTAGAAAACCCCGGTATTACTGTAAGGAAAACTCCTGCCAAAGATTTAACTAAAACAAACCTGCGAGAAGCTATGGATTTAATTAATTTCCCCATAAAAACGAGTCAAAGTACATTGCCCGAGAATAAAACTCCCAAGGATGACCAGCAAGGACAATATCATGATATAACTGTGTCCAGGGTAAAGCCTAAACAGTGGACTTCATGGAAGGAAACCTTACTGCAAAAAATGCCCATCCCCCTGAAGACATGGCATTCAAACAGTGGAGGAACCCCGCGAAAACTCTTGATTCCTCCCAAAGCTCTCAAGAATCTTTCAAATCTCCCAAATTGAAAACTCAAGACGAGGACTTAAGGAATAATTCTTCTACTTCCAGAGGAGTAGAAATTTACGAAGGAAGGGCAGGTGATGCCCCAAAAAGTGCCACCTCTAAAAGTTCTAATCGGATTCGTCGGAAACCAGTTCCGAAGAGTCTGACGACGAATCAGACCATATAGTAGTTAAAGAAATAGGAAAATCAAGACCGACTTCAGCCACCGCACAAGCGAAAGAAACAAGATTAAAAGGGCAAGAATTTTTTGAAAAAAGAATACAAAAAGTTTGACCTTAATTCGTTAGAAAAACCGAAAAATAAAAAACCGCAAGAAACAGAGGAGAAAATAACGACACAGTCAGGCAGAACGGTTAAAAAACCTGACTGATGGAAATATCCCTAATTAATGTAAAGACAAATTTCAAATCCCTTATGAAAATCAACTTATGATCCACCATAATAAATCTAACAGTGTGCAAGTAAAGTTAACCAAGTCAATATTAATGAAAAAAATAATAATAATACGAGTGATGTCAAAACATTGGTGATCAGAGAGAAAGGTGGGAACAGAAAATAACCAAAGGTAGGAAGCTCGTGGTCTACTGAGGACGACAACTGGCGTTGGACCACGTCTTGTGGGAAGCCTGGGGAGGAATTCAAAGCCCACGCAGCGTTTAATTTACTGGGTTTTGGCGGTCTCCTCGGATTTTCTATGAAAAAAATCGACCCATGTCCTAACAAAGATTGACAGAAGCGTCTAATTATGAGCTGATCCTGTTCATATTTATGAACACTATCATGATTTCTGTTCCAAGAGAAACTGTTGGAACTTTGTCTTGTTACAATAATACAGAAAGAATAGACCCAAGTTACAAAACAGAATTACTATCACAAAATGTGGGTACGATAACCATAAAACAAGGGTGTCAACTCGTAACTAAAGAGTCAACTGTCCGAACGCCGTTAATTACCACGAGCACAAAGATAATAAGTTCCAAAATAACTAACTTCAAGGCAATCAACCTGTCGTACACTATTCCCAATACAGAAAACGAGGAAATAAAAACCTCGATATGGTCATAAATAGAAAAGAATAAAGGGACAATAAGGCTTACAAAAATAAGAGAAGCCTAGATTCGCAGATTCCCCTATTTACAAATGAAGACAAGAGATTAACGTATGTGGATAATAGATACGGATTGTTCTCAATCCCTGGTGGGACATACTATTGGCCGTATGTTTCGTATTCGCAACTTCCCTGACCATAAGAACCCTATTGACTTTTAATTACGGAAAAAATCCTGATACTAAGAAGACGAAAACCAAGAGAAGAACACGGGGAAACAGCTGAAATGCAGAGGTTAAACCGGAACCCCATGAGAACGTCTAAGCCAAGAAACAGGGAAGACATTAGAAAACGAGTGGGTATAGAGGTCTCCACTCGTCCTTGCTATGTCTTGTTCTCTCATTGTAGTATCGTTTACGTAAAACCGTGTGGTTATGACGCTGCAACATGCGTTTCTTAAACAGCACGGACGTGCGTGAACAATGCAGGCATGAAATATGTTGTAAAATTAGACCTCAAACTTAATAATGTAGAGTAATTGAAGAATTAAATAAACCTTTTATCGTTATTTCCTTGCTCAAGACAAATTTGAAGACATCTCTGTTTTAGATTTCCCAATGGGAACTTTACTTATATATTTTAACCAACATGATAAAACTTCGTTTTGTGTACTAATATTAGTGTATTTATTTAACTCTGTCTTGTAGCGTAAAAATACATGTACCCAGTCGATACATGACCTATTTATATTATGACTACTCGTTTTAAAGAACGTGTGATTCTGCCGAGTTATTTTATTTCAGGAATTGGAACGGCATATCAAACACTAATCAGGACAATGCATAGACCAGTGCAAGTATAGCCCAGTAGCACCTATTTTCATCACATCTCGACCAACGAAGAGTACTCGCCATAAACCCCAAGAAACTCTCGACCCAACTTCGCCTATGAAAATTACGGATACCATTTGATCAAGGAAACGATGATCGTTTGACGAAGAATAATTTTCCTCAAACATAAATCATATTATTTATCAGGTAACAAAATCTCAGTATCCAGTGCTTTATCGAACTATAAACATAACAACCTGAGAATCCCATTATCTAGCATAAGGTGTAAGTGAATACATCATCCCTGACAATAATATAGATGAACCCAATTCAGCAGACTTTCTACATGTCGACGATTCACACGTTAAATCCCCTTCGACCCTTTCTCCATTACGAGATTACAGAGACATTAGAGATATTACCGTTAATGTTACGAGATAAGTTTTGAAATATGGACTTGGAAACCAACCATTGAATCATGTAACCAAAATAATCCAATGAATAACCTCTGAGTGACAATGTACTCCTCCGAAAAGTTAAAGACAATATGTTAAAGGAGTCACTAAAGTTTGATGTTGACCCATTCAAATTCAAACATCATTTCCCCTATGATTTATCAAGTAGTCCCCATAAAAGCTATTGGGTACAAGCTATGCACGAACAATTTTATGAACTAAAATCTCTAAGTGCGTGAAGGAACAATTTTACACGAGAAACACATTCTCTATGTGATTAAAGACAACCCAAGAGCGAAATACTATGGGATAGTCAACCCTTCTGTCATCAACGCATTCCCAGTGCTCAAACCCTTAACAATAAGGCACCCTACGAACTATCCAAAAACAAAAGGTGAGAATGAACTCTAATGGCAAAATTCCACAAACCTGTAACCAAAATTATCATTTCCAGTTTGATAATTGGAGATATCACTTCGTACAAGATGAACGTAACCATACTCGAACTAATCTGTGAGGAAACTACATATGAATGTTTTAAAACTTTGTTTCAACAATACGATGCTAGTGAAGAACCATAATTTGCAACAGGAGGAGCGAGTATGTAAAGAGACACGTATAGTGGTAAAATAAGTGTGAACTCATATCTGACAACTTAACAATTTTGATAATTTAATGTTGATATTACATAACAAACAGTCCAAGTGAAAGTGTTTTTGTCACCAGTGAAAATGGTAAACATAATATTGTATGTTATAAATCATTCATGTATGTACCACTAGATGTTCAAGTAGAATTAGGTGTAGTATTGTCATGTTATTCATTTAATGTAGCGTAGATAGAAAGTAGTGTCCCATATAGACAGCAAAAATAAAAAAAAGCCTTGTAAAAAGTGAATTCAAAAAAATCTTATGTAAAGGTAGAATAGCCCCAACCTGTTGGAAATGTAAAAGTAATCAGTGTTAGATGTAGAAGAAAAAAATCTTTAGTATAGTAGCTAGCTCAGAACCATGAATAATCTTAATCCGGTAGATGAATTTTAGATAGGGACGTAGAATAAAATAAGAAAAGTAATAGAGAAAATTTTTTAGCACTCCTGATTAAGCCATAACATAAATATAAAATAATTATGTAGAAAAAATAGTTAATAAATTGCGAACATTTTAAAAGCCCAAAGGCAAGCAAGTACTAATTACGGGACGTCATTAATTGATGGGAAGGGTAATATGTACCGTGAGTAAAATGCGATGTATTTAAAATACCAAAATAAAGTTCCTTCCTTCTAAAGATAATTCCGACTTCCTATAATTAAGCTAAATCTAGTTTCAAAAATGAAAAGTCCTTAATCAGCAAAGAGAAAAAAGCTGCAGTTAGCCTCAGACAAAGAACGGCGCTATCCAAGCTTTGGATTTCGCTAAGAGAATGGGCAATAAAAAAGCTGCTACGCACAATATTTCTAAGGAAGTTTAAATTATAAGAACCGTGTGAACGTTTGAATCATCAGAAATATTTAAAACAATTTATTGGACGAAGGGTTTGCATCCTTGGGCCACTTGAGCCAATTGTGAGCCAGTTTTTACAGCGCAGGAAAAAAAGAGCTACGTTTGATAGTGGGGTAAAAGTGCTTTTTGAAATTATTCGTAATGTAGAATCAGGAGCATTCAGATAGAATTTTTTTTCGCCATTCAAGCTTGGCGATTCTTTCATTGTTGTATCTCAGTCACCATTATTGTCATTTGAAGTGACCCATTGCTGTTCACCCAAATATGTAAGTTTCAATAAATCTATTGCTCTTTTTACCTGTGTTTATTTCATTATATATGTCTGTAGCCAGCCTATTAGCAGGTAATTAGTTCGAAAATCTCCAAGGACGTTCCCAGGGAATCTGATCTCCAGATAGCTGAAGGAGAAGAGGTCACATTTATATGGCTACACATTTTGTTGTCTCGCATTAATTGAGGGTGGCTTAGGCCGTGTTTGCACGATCTTTTGCGCTATAAGCGGAGCTATCGGAGAACTTATATGGTGTAAGTTCACAGCTTCAGGGTACGATATTAGATTTGACGCGGTCAATATTTATGACCACAATTAAGCCCAGTCCTTTTCTTTTATAACCACAGCCCTAAAGATTTCATCGCTACATGAAGATTTGCCGGCAAGGTTTACTATCAATCCGAGGTATTTGAACGACTGGATGTCCTCTATCTGTTTACCATTTAGGGCAACAGGGGTTTCATCCATCCTATCTGTTCGCATGTATTTTGTTTTTTGTAGGCTTATTTGGAGACCAGTCGAGAGTTCCTTGACTGCCATGTCATTTATCGTAGCCTGGGCTTCTGCAACAGATTCAGCAAGCATTTCCACATCGTTAGCACAGTCAAGATCTGTGACGGAGAAGGACGGGCTCATTGCAACGCCTTTATACTTGTCCAGGACCCTGAGGATCCAATCGATGAGGAAGTTGAACAAAGATGGTGAAAGGACACTGCCTTGAAGTACACCTTCCTTGATCAGGATCAGATCTGAAAGATGGCCATCGACTCTTACCCGGGCCTTTGTTCCAGCATAGTATGCTTTGAGCAGATTGATTATCTTCTCAGGCACACCGTCCTCTCTCATTGCTTCCCATATTGCATCACGATGGAGCCAATCAAACGCGGTAATGAAGTCTATGAAGATTTGGATTGTTTCCTGGTGGTGTTTTAAACCGGTGTTCAAGGAGTTGTCACAGGCTAAAAATCTGGTCACAACAACCCATGCCCGGCCTGAATCCTGCTTTGTTAAGTAACATTCGTTTGTTTCGGGTGTCTCTGAATCTATTAAAGGTATGACTGCGAACAGCTTGGAAGCAATGGGGATAGGGGATATACCTTGTTTTTTTTGCAGACCATTAGGTCTCCTTTTTTGAAGATAGGGACAATTATTGAGGTCTTCCAGTCATCTGGGATGTATTCATTGTCCCAGCCTTCAGTTATCACGCTATGAAGTTTATCCATCACCACCTTCACCACCTACAGAGCTTTCAGTAGCTCGGCAGGAATTCCAGCTATTCCTGGGATTTTATGGTTTTTCAAAACTTGGATCGCCTTAATTACTTCATCCCTGGAGGGTGGGTCCGTAAATACATTTCATAAGCCTGGTTGTGTGGGGGGTTCTGCAGTGCAGTAAGTGGTTGCTTTCGATTACTATTGTGTTCTGGTCTCGATAGCTCTTGGAAGTGAGTACGCCATCTTTCGATATGCTCCTCGCTGCTTGTGAGTATTTTTCCCATCTTTCACCTTAAGCGAGAGGATGGTAGTTTGCTTCTTCTTCCCGGTACATTCTCCAAGTTATCTGATAGAGTTTTCGTGCATTGTTCCGTTATGTGGCTCTTTCCATATCACTGGGAGCATTAGACCAGTAGGCTTTTTTGTCTGCTCTTCCCGATTTGTGACATTCTTGTCGTAGCACTTTGTATGTGCGGGATTTCTTGTTGGTCATTTCTTTTTTCTTGGCAGAGTTTGAGTGTCTTTTCTGAGATCCATTTCTTGGTTTTATGCTTGACAAACCCAAGCATGTTTGAGGGAGCTTCATTGATGTGGTCCTTGAGTTTGCTATATTTCTTCTCAATCTTTATCTTGGGGCAGTTGGGGCACTGATAAGTCGGGGTTGCCTCCTCGGCGTCATCTTGAAGGACAACGAATCGGTTTGAGAGTTCAAGGACAAACGCTATTCGGTACTCATCAACTTTCAGCTTTAACACGTCTACTTTCTGGTTCGGCATAGTAGTTTTCCTTGAGCTAAGTCTGTACTTTAGCCTTGTCTTCAGCAAGAAGTGGTCAGATCCATTTTGTGATTCCGTGTCAGCACCTCTGTGCACTCATGAGTCCAACACCATGGATTTCTATCATCGGGACACAAGGAGATAATCTATTTGGGCCTTTACTCTTCCATCACGAAATTTCTGTGCATACGAAAGACACGACTTGTGCCTAAACCAGGTGTTAGCCACAGCGAGATTGTTCTGCATTGCAAACAGCAAAAGCCTGTTTCCATTTCTGCACCAGTCTCTGAGGTCGTGCTTGCCCATTGCCTGTTCCAAGCTATTCAGCTTTCTGCCGATCCTGGCATTGAGGTCGCCTCCAATTATGAGGATATCTTTCCGGGGAATCTTATCAATGGCTGTCTGCAGGTCACCAAAAACTGTTCTTTTTGCTGTTCAGTGGCATCTCTTATTGGGGGCATAAACGCTAAGGATAGTCAGACTGTTCGTGCGACCTTTAATTCTTGCCCGTAGGATTCTCTCAGACACAGACTCATATTCGATGAGCCCAGTGATTGGTTTGGGGGACAACAGATACCTACTCCTGCCCGGCCAGATCCATCTAATGGTCCCAAGTTAAAAAAGAGACCGCCTCCCAGCCGAGAATTCAAGGTTCAAGATGTTATGTCCTTTTAGTCTCGTGTCAGATACACACAGATTATCAAAGTTATAAAGATAATATTCATCAGCTACAAAAGATTGTGTCAATAAACATTTAATCGAGCACAGGTTGCAGCAGCCGATATTCTGGCCTTGCCTTCTTGATAGGACGGTAGCTAGCATACTTTTTTACGAGAACACCATTCTCGTCGCATTGCATAATACCGGGGAAGCCGTAGCCAAACTTTTAATCATCATATTTGTCATCATTATTGAGCGTTTCTTGGGGATAAGGTACATCACAAGGTCCCCAGTCTTGCGGTCACCCAAAGCTCGTTCGCCATCACCTTGCTCGGCGTGGAGCTCGGTGATTTTCACACCCCTTCACCACCTTGAGGTGCGCTAGCGGACTTCCTATGCAACCTTGGGACGGAGAGTCAAGCCTCATTGCCTGGATGCCCACCACCGCCGTGAAAATTTCCAGGCTTATCTACCCCTTTGCTCCCACTTAGAATCAGTAATAGGCTTCAGAATGCTTATAATGTCAGCTATATGCACACGGATACACGCCAAAGGGATTTACGCGGAACGTGCTAGCAGGGAATGGCCATTCACTTCCTCTTTCATGCCTTCTCAGTAGCCTTGGTGACTTTGCCACCAGCAGTAGGTAGGTCCTTGAAGTTGACCGACTTGATGACAAACGTCAACCGTAGGATAGAAGAAAAAGATGGATTTGATAGTTCTAGCATACCACATTGGTTAAGACTTTAGGTCCTATTCGGTTGATAAATGGTGCTTGCGCAGGGCACAAAAACATCTAAGAAAAATCCCCAAGCCGTTACCAAAGCTTGAAAGTACATTACAAGTTAAAAAAAAAAGTAAAAAAGAAGAAAATAAAGACATTTGATTTTTGATTTGGAAAAATTTCCAAAAAGTGTCCTTTATTTCAAAAAGCAGCTTTTTTGATCCAATAGTGTCTTGGTGTCCTTCAGAGTGAAAAAGTGTCCAAAAGGCCCTAAAAGTGTCCATTTGGCATCCCATGTTTTGTGTACTTCACAATGCTTGAAAGGTATGTCAGCACGTAACTGTATAACGTTTTGACCCGAATTGGACCACTGTTCCCATTTTTCACTGATAATTTTTCCCAAATTTTTGCTGATAATTTTCCCAAATTTCGTCGATTATTTTCCCAAATTTTTTAAAACATGTGAAAGATTTGGGAAAATAATCAACGAAATTTGGGAAAATTATCTACGAGAATTTGGGAAGTTTTGACCTGACGGTATAAATCGGGTCAAAACTTCCCAAATTCGCGTTGATAATCAACGAAATTTGGGAGAATTATCTACGAGAAATTGGGAAGTTTTGACCCGATTTTAGACCTTCTTATGCTATAAGCACTGCCAAACTGTGTGGTTCCATCAATAAAAAAAAGAAGGAAAACAAAAAAAAAAACGACAGTCTTTGGCTTATGCCCCTCAACCCATGTAGCATTGTTATCCATAAAATTAACAGCACTGCCAAACTGTGTGGTTCCATCAATAAAAAAAAAAAAAAAAAAAACGACAATCTTTGGCTTTTGCCCCTCAACCCATGTAGCATTGTTATGCTTGAAATTAACAGTGCTTTGCAGAAGAAAAAGAACAAAATAAAACAACATAGAGGTAATCCTAATCAAACAGTTCGTGGTAACGAACTGTAAGTAAGGAGCTACCCGGCTCAATGGTAACCGAAACTCTAGAAAACGGTTTTTTTTGATACCAATGGATACATCAACAGAATCAAATTTCAATGCTGATTTCAAATATATAACTTTCGTCAAGTTTAGTGCTACCCATTAAAAGTTACGTGCCTGAGAAAATTTGGCTGATTTTCAAAAAAATTGAGAAAGACCACATAAAAGTTATAGAACCTTAATGAAAATCACACCATCATATTCAGCGTATCAGAGAACCCTACTGTAGAGGTTTCAAGCTCCTATCTACAAAAATGTGGAATTTTGCATTTTTTGCAAGAAGAAAGATCACGGATGCGTGTTTATTTGTTGTTTTTTTTTTGTTTTTTTTCCGCAGGAGTGATCGTATCGACCTAGTGGTCCTAGAATATCGTGGGAGGGCGCAATGGAACAGAAATTAAAAGTTCGAGTGCCCTTTTTAAGTGACCAAAAAAATGGAGGGAAACTGGGCCCCCTCCCACGCTCATTTTTTTCCCAAAGTCACCCGATCAAAATTTTGAGATGAATATTTTGTTCAGCATGGTCGAAAATATGAAAACTATGTCTTTTAGGATGACTTAATCCCCTGAAGTCCCCGGGGGGAGGGCTAAAAGTTATGAACTTTACCCAATGTTAACATATAGTATGGTTATTGGGAAATATACGGAAGTTTTCAGGAGGGTTTTTTTTTGGTAGTGGGAGGGGGTCGGGGGTTATGTTGGAGGATCTGTCCATGAAGGAAGTTTTCATGGGGGATGGGAAATTGCCTGGAAGGGGGCGCCGGACTTGCCAGCATTATTTATTGGTTATTGGCAAGTATACAGACATTTTCAGGAAGGATTTTTTCCGGAGGGGGGGGGGGGGGGGGGGGGCTGGAGGAGGGGTACTCGGGAGAATCGTTCCGTGGTGGATATTTCTTGGGGTAAGGGATATTTCTATGAAGGGGCGCCAGATTTCTAAGCATTATTTAAAAACGATCAGAAATTAAATAAAAAAAAACAAGTTTTTTCAACTGAAAGCAAGAAGCAACATTAGAACTTAAAACGAACAGAAATTATAACGTATATGAGGGGGTTCTCCCCCAAGTCAATAACTCGCTTTTTACGCTTCAGTTTTTTTTAGTGTTTTCAAAAGAGCTGCTATCTATTCTAATTAAACGGCCTTTTTTTTTTACTTTTAACGTAAAGAGCGTGGTATTGACTAGGGGAGAACCCCCTCATATACGTAATAAAAAAAAAAACAGCGATACGGTTCAATAGTAATCGAAACTTTTAAAAACGGAATTTTGATGTCAATAAATGTATCAAAAGAATGGGTTTATAATGTTGATTCTAAATATATATATTTTATTAAGTTTAGTATTACTCATCAAAGGCTACGAGCCTGAGAAAATTTACCCAATTTTATAAAGAGGGGGAAACATCCCCTACAAGTGAAAAGAATTTTAAGGAAAATCACACCGTCAGATTCAGCGTATCAGAAAACCCTATTAAATAGGTTTCAAGCTCATATCTGCAAAAATCTGCAACTCTGTATTTTTTGCCAGAAGAAAAAATATACGAATATAGAAGTTAGTTACGTAAGTTAATTTCTAAATTACGTCATAACCAAATTTAGAGACATCCATTTAGCAAAAGAAAAGTAAAATTTTTATGCAAATTTTGTTTACTTATTCAATGACAGTGAGCCAAAATAAAAGCTTTATTAAGTAAAAAACGATCAGAAATTAAATAACAAAAAAGGTTTTTTAAACTGAAAGTAAGTAGCGACATTAAAACTTAAAATGAACAGAAATTATTCCGTATATGAAAGGGGCTGTCCCATCCTCAACGCCTCACTCTTTACGCTAAAGTTTGACTCTGTCTAACAACTTCATTTTTTAAAACAATAAAAAACTTTAGCGTAAAGAGCGAAGCATTGAGGAGGGGACATCCCCTTTCATAGACGGAATAATTTCTGTTCGTTTTAAGTTTTAATGTTGCTCCTTACTTTCAGTTTAAAAAACTTGTTTTTTTTATTTAATTTATTGGAAACCAGGTCTACTGCATATCCAGTATTATTTTGTATTTATTATTTTTCATATAAACTACCCAGTGCAGTTCAGAATAGTAACTTTGTTCCACCAGATCGTGAAAAAGAGGAAACGACTTAATACAACACAAATACTGTAGGTTACTTACTTGCCGAGCCGGTTCACTTGGCTTTTGCTTCTTAATCCATCTGTTTAGAGAAACTTGCTTTTTTGCTACTTTCTCCTTCTTCAATGCTGCCAATTTACGCTTTTGAGCTCCTGACAAACTCATGAATTCTCAATGGCTCTTCTACTGCTGATATTAGACAGTAAACTGGCGAACTGGGCGAATAATACATGGGTTATATATGGATTGTCTTATGGTTTTAAACAAATTCATTTATTTAAACTGATCTTTATAATTTCCCGAATTTCCTTTTCGCCACTCCCGACAAAGATTCCGCTCCTGACAAAAATGCCGCTTCTAAAAACAATTGCACCCTTCCATTTTATAAGACAATATAGGATTACAATTCAACGGAATTAAAACCAAAATACTTGGCCGGTACGAAAACTTAATCCTCCAAAAATAAGTAGAAAGTAAGTAGATAAGTAGATTTAATATTTGGAAGTAGAATAGTCAAAAATAAGTATTCCGCTACCAAAATAAGTAGAAGTGAAAACACTGCTCATGATAGCACATAAGAAAGATGTTGAATCAATAAAATCAGAAACTGATCTGTCACTTCAACCCTTGCACGACCTAGTTGCACTATTAATCTCACTATTATCTAAGTTAATCTACATATAAATGTAGCAGTTTCAAAATTTTGACTAATTGCTAATTGTAATTTTGTTCCTGTATATTTTGTAAAAGAAAAAAAAGGCCTTTTTGGGAGGAAGCTTGGGCCCCCCAAAAAATTAGGGTGGGCAATGCCCCCCTCCCCGAAAGGCGCCCCTGGTGCAAATCTATTTGGAAAAGAAAATAAAAAAATGCTAAGCTTACTTTTATATCAACTATTGGCCTGTTTTTTTGGCTTGAGTTATGCCGGAATTTTTTTTGTGAGTGAGCTTTTTGACACATGGTAGTTCCACTGGAATTTTTTTTTTTTGTGAGCCAAAAATCATTTTTAAGGCAGATACTATTGCTTTCGTGGTTCTCATATTGAATTCTTTTGTAAACTTTCTACAGAGTTGTCTGCGTCAGCAAGCATCCTGTCAACTACACTTCTCCGTCTTGACCTTAGGCCTTGCTTGAACGTACATTGACACGCATTATTAATTTTCTATCAGTGCTGCTTACCAAGCTTAAGCCATCTAGCATGGTTCTTATTGGGAGTATTCTTAGATGGGGATGTATCTTAGATAGTTGGATCTTAATTACTTGCAAGGTGACAAGAAGCCAGGCAACAACCAATTTTAGATACTTTTACCTGTTGAGGTATTCAGACGTCTGTCCAGTTCCACAGGTCCAATAAGAGATACTGGCTCAAAGATAGTATTAAAGATTTTTAGAACTGTTTGTACTCTGTTTGTTCTTATTTATCTGAGGTTTTATGTCTGTAGCTTCACTTCTATGACTATTGTCAGTAATATTACTCGGCATTGATGATTGGGTCTTATTTGGCATGCGGGCATAGCTGCTGATTGACTAGTTCTCATTATTGATAATTTATTTCTTTGATTTTCTGTTTAAATAGATGACAATCTTTACTGCTTGAAGCATGACATTGACCACTAATTTTACATTTTCTTCTGCTTTTTTTTTACAATTCACTCGCCGAATCCTTATAACTATAGGATTCAAAACTGTCTGTAACACGAAGGAACCGTCTTACAAATGTCAATCTGTCTAACAAACTTTCAAAATTTCCGGTCATCCTTGAATTATATTAGGATAATGTAGGTCTTCTGCTTTTTCCTGTTTTACTAATTTTTCAATTGTTCTATGTTCCTGTCTTCCACTTTAGTGTATCTTTTTATTTCAGTAATAATTTATTCCTTCTTCCATACTCCCTAGATATGCTAATGCTGAAGTTAATCAATAAATTAGACTAGACATTAATCTTATTTAGATTTACAAGCTAATATTGAAGTGAATCAATAAATTACGCCAGATATTAGTTGGCCTCCCCCAGGTAACTCAGCATGTCTCCATGTGGTGATAGGGGAACGCCCTGCAGATATTTTGGGTACCTCCACAGGAGGCAAGGACCAAGGGGGGACCTTGTGCCTGAGGGGTCCTTAATAGAAACTGGGGCACCCTTGCCCGGGTTCATAAATACAGGCAGAGGAGGAAGAAGGCCCCTCAAATGTACTCTCAAAAGGGCCCACAGGTATTCCCACAAGTCCCAGGAGCTACAAACATTCTCCCAGTAATCGATAAAAATTTCATGGTGATGCAGAACACCATCGCGTCAAGATCCTCTATAGGGGAACAACTGCGGCAGGGCGTAGGGCGTAAGATCAAGGTGTACGGACAACGGCCTCTGCAAAAGGGATGCCTCGACCTTTTTGGGGTACCTGCAAGACTGGGGACTTTGTGGTCAACTCTATTCCTACTTTAGGAGTAATACCCCTCGAGGAAATTATAGCCCAGTAAACAACACCGCAATCGCATGGGATTCTGACTAACGAATAATTCTTCTGGGCCTGGTATGTTTTGACGGGCGTTTTCGGGCTGAAAAACCTCTTCCTAGCTAATTTATCTATTATGGGCTGCCTCCCAATAGTAGCATAATATTTGTAGGCATGAATATATAATGAGTCGGAGGTAATAGGCTTGAGATTGTCTGTGCAGGATTTCGACTCTTGTTGATGGAAGAGCATCGCCAAGTGCTGAAAACCATGTTGTGACAAAATTTGGGTCTAGGATTGCACAAAGCCCCCATTCTTTTGGAGGTACCAGAGACTTCTTGCTGTCCGGTTCTAAGCCGGCTTAAGCACTTCGGTGTAGACTTGAGAAGATATGTGATCTACGTCCTGCACTGGTATCTGGGATCATTGCTTTTTTCCTGAGGCGAAAATAATTTCAGTCATTTAAAGAACATGAAAATTGGAACTTGGAATGTTACGACGTTAAAAACGACTATCGTATCGTCATTTTGACTGACGAATTCAGACGATTCAAACTGGATTTATTAGGAGTTTCAGAAATTCATATCCTAGGGGTAGGAAGCATGAAATTAGGTGATATAGAATTTTTTAGGTAGGAAGCATAGGGTATATAGACAAGGAGTAGGGCTGATGATGAATGAGGAAGTTGCTAAGTATTGTTTAGGCTGGGAAGGTATTAATAATAGAATACTAATTGCTCATTTTATGACTAGAAAGTTCAGGGTATCAGTTATAGTAGTATATGCCCCTAAAGTGCCGACTGACGGAGATACTAGTGACTCAGATGAATTTTACTTACAGTTACAGGAGCAAATAGACAGGGTCCCATGCAGAAATATGATGTTTTTACTGGGAGATTTTAACCCCCAGGTTGGTAGAAATAGGGATCGATGGTACCGTAGCCTAGGTAAATCTGATGTAGGAAAAGAAATCAGTAATGGATACAGACTTTTGCAATTTTGTAGGTATAACAATCTAGTTATAACCAATACGGTGCTTGGTCATAAAATGGCTCATAGGTTTACATGGTATTCACGTGATGGTAAGACAGCAAACCTTATTGATTATGTTATTGTAAACCGAAGACTGGCAGGATCAATACAAGATACTAGGGTATATAGGAGTGCTGTTATTGATGTTAAGAGTAAAGATAACCATCTAGTAGTGTCAAGGGTTAATTTAAAGATGAAATATCGGAAGGGTAACTACCTCCCGGGAAGTTATGATGTTGGTAGACTCCAGGATAAGAATTTGAGAGAAACTTTCCAGGAACAGTTGAATGCAAAACTTCAGAGTTTAAAATTTGATAATGTGGAAGATAGTTGGAATAATTTTAGAAAAATAATTTGTGAAGTTGCTGAAGGTGTCTTAGAGAAGAAAGCTAGAACTTAAGCTAAGAATATTAGTGAAAAAGCATTATGTTTCATAGAAAGGAGAAAGGACTTGTACAAGAATTATCTTCTTAGTGATAGATCATATGAAAACAAAAGGAATGTAAAGAAAGTGAAGAAAGTATTAAAATATGAACTGAGAAGGTGTGAATTAGAGGTCATGCATACAATAACCGAGGATCTGGAAGATGGAACTAAACGGCATAATAGTAAAATATTGTACTGGCATGTTGACAAATTGAGAAAGATTAGTCAAAGCGGACTTGGCCCAGTTATAGATAGGAATGGGGCCACAATTAGCGATAAGGAAAAAACTAAAGAGAGATGGGCCGAACATTTTGAGAATTTGCTTAACCGAGATAGAGTTGAAGGAAGAGATGTAGAAGAAAATGAAAAAGTTTGTGATACCTTCGATGTGAAGGAAGATTTGTTTTGTGAGGAGGAATTAGTGACAGTACTAAAAGGACTAAAAAATAATAAAGCTCCAGGTGCTGATAGGGTGGTAAATGAGTTTCTTAAATATGCTGGCTCTGAGGATAGAAATAAGTTACTGAAGATTATGAATATGATTTTTGAAAAAGGAGAAGTACCAAACGATTTCAGGAAAACTTTAATCAAGCCACATTATAAGAAAGGTGATAAAAGTGAGTGTGTTAATTATCGGGGGATTACTCTGGTCTCTGTAGGTAGTAAATTACTTATTAATATGATGCTTTTTAGACTGAGAGATGCCGTAGACAAAGTTTTAAGAGAAGAACAGTGTGGTTTTAGAAAAGGCAGAGGATGTGTCGAACAAATTTTCACTCTTAGGTTAATAATTGAGAAGTGCCTGAGTTTTCAGACACCTTTGGTCCTCAGTTTTATAGATTATGAGCAAGCCTTTGATTATGTTGATAGAATAGCTCTAGTAAAGGTTTTATCCTTGTATAGTATACCAGACAAATACATTAAAGTGATTAGTGCTATGTACGAGAGTAACACTGCTGCGGTTAATGTTGAAATGATGTTAGCAGCTGGTTTTGTATTAAATCAGGAGTTAAGCAGGGTTTGTGTTCTATCCCCCTTTATATGGATTATTTTGATAGACTTTGTCTTAAGAACCACAGGAAAGGTAATGGGAGACCACAGAATCAAATGGAGAGGAAACCCGGACTTAGATTATGCTGATGATTTAAGCATCTTAGATGAAATTGTGAGCAAAATGAATGAAGTCTTAGAGGTTTTGCGAGTTCAGGGTGCTACAATAGATTTGAAAATCAATGTTTAAAAGACCAAGTCACTAAAGCTAGGAATAAGTGAAGAGGAAACGGTGAAGTTGGGTAATGAAAAGATTGAACAGGTTGACAGCTTCACTAAACTTGGTAGTATTATTAGTAAAGATAGTTGGAGCAGTGAAGATCTCAAAAGTTAAATAGCCTAGGCTCAGGGTGTTTTTTCACAGTTAAAAAAAGTTTGGAAGAATAGGAAGATAAGTCTGCAAACCAAGATTAGAACATTAGAAGCTACAGTAATGACAATGGTCAAATATGGCTCTGAAGCATGGGCGCTCCGAAAAGCGGATGAATATTTGCTAGATGTTTTTTAGAGAAATTGCTTAAGGATTGTTCTGGGTACCCGGCTGACTGACCGTATTTCAAACAATAGGCTATACGAAAAATGTGGTTCAATACCGCTCTCTAAGGCTATGATGAAAGAAAGGTTGAGGTGGCTAGGGCACGTTTTGCGGATGAAGGATGACAGATTGCCGAAGATTGTTCTCTTCGGCCAACCGTCTAGGGCTAAACGGAAAGCAGGTCGTCCTCGTCTGGGGTGGGAGGACGTCATAAAGAAAGATTTAAAGGATATGGGAACTTCATGGGCGGGCGTAAAAAGGGAGGCTTTGAATTGATTGGGATGGAGGAGGAGTGTTCGTAGCTGTTTTGGCCTCAGGCGGCTAGGTTCTGCGGTGATTTGATAGGAGTAGTATTAGTTAAGCTTTAATGGGGCTACTAAAGTTTTGTTGTAATTTATTCTGCACTTCAATGCTGCAAAATTATGCTGAAAAATACCCCCTCTGTCAAAATTTCTGAATGAGTTTCAGAAAATAGTCCCCCCATCCCCATCTGATGAAAACTCATTTCCAAGAAAATTACTGTGAAGAATCTCCCCTTTTAAAATCCTCCCCACGTGTATAGTTACGAACCTAAAGGCAAAGAAATTCATCAAATTAAATATGTGGATTCCAAAGAATCCCTTACTCTATAGAATATTCCCGCAAAAAACACTAATATTGTGGAGAATCTCTTCCAGAAAATTTTCCCAAAGTAAAACCTCTCTGGAAAATTTGCTCCTCTCAAAAAATGTATTTTTACGCACTTCTACATCATTGTATTGTCATGTATTTTAATTTAGTTAAATAAAACATTAAAATATTTACACAAAGCATTTTTAGACAATATAAAAGGAGGTATGACCTTGCAGCCCCATCATTCAGACATGGTTTACAGGAAAAAGGATGAAGGGTTAACTTCCACACCTTTTCCCCGCACACTATCTGTTCCATGTTTGTTTGAGGTTCAAAAGGCTTCAGTTTAATATCCCAAGCTGTTCCTCAGATATGCCCGATTAGCGGCTCATATGTTATACTCAAGGCCGTATTCAGTTTTTTTTTTTTTTTTTTCGGGCGGTGAGGGGGGGGGGAGGGGGGGGGAGCTACAAAATATTTTTATCGTGGGGGGGGGGGGGTCACAAAAAATACTTTAAAAAACACATCAAGAGTTTTTTTATATTCATTTTTGTTATGCTTTTGCGAGTCGGACAAACCTTTTGGGGGGATAGTAAAACCCCGTACTCCCCTGGATACGGCCTTGGATATGGCGGATACAGCGTAGTCTGTTGGAGACTAGGGCAAGTGTTGCAACCCAACCAATATATTTGCCTATAGTATAAGGTTGATTATTGGGAAAAGGACCATATTTGATCCTAAGTCTCCTAAAAGGTTAAGAATATATTTTAAAAAAATTGCTGAGAAAGATTTCAAACAAAATTAAAATACACTATATGTAGTTGGGTTGTCAAAAGGACACAACAGTAATATCTAAAAAATCACTATGGGTATTAACTTGAAAATTAGAAGCATGTTGAGAAGGATTCTGGAACAAATGAAGGGCAACCATTCCGCTCCTGTTGTCCCTTGTAGATTCCCCTTGATACTCATAAAAATCTTAAAAAAAAAATTTTATTCGAAATTGTCACAAGGTCTACTTGCTACGCCTCTGGGGGCTTCACCCACCGCAGCCCCCGGTGCAATGAATGTAAATTATCTAATTTGTGTATTTTTTGAATACAGGATTTGTTATTGGTAAAATGAGGACTATTTGATTTTGGGTGTGCAATATGACACATCTATGTAGCACTTAACTTCTCTTTGAAATTCTTCTGAAACTTTTAAAAATTTCTGATCGTTTTCCTAAATATCGCCAGGAAATCTGGCTCCACCTCCAAAAAATCCCACGTCTCCACGGATATACTCCCTTGACAATTTAATTATGGTGAAAATTTACCCCGACCGACTGCTCTTAAGATCTCCACGAGTGTCGGCAAAAAAAAAAAAAAAAGACTTAAGAAGAATTTCGTATAGAAATTCTGACAAATTCCCCCGGTGTAAAATTTCTCCTGAAAAAATCTAGCCCCCTGGAAAGTTCCTTCCCCAAAAATTCTCCCCGTAGAAAATCCCACAGCATAAAGTTTGATCCACCCCCCCCCCCCCCAAAACAAAAAAAAAAAAAAATTATGCATGCTTCCCAACAAACAATACGATACATAAACATAGGGCAAATTTTATAACTAAAAGACCTTTCCGCAGGGGCCTTTGGGGGTCATGATATCTCAAATGGTATAGTTATTTGGCTTTTTAACTTTGCTGAACAAAATTGGTATCTGAAAATTTTGATCAGACGATTTTGAGAAAAAAGGCGGGGGAGAGGGCCTAATTGTCCTTCAATCTTTTTGATCACTTAAAAGGGCACTAGAACTTTTGGTTTCTGCTAGAATGAGCCCTTTCAGTCTTGCACAGATAATCTCAAGCCTATTACCTCCGACTCATTATATATTCATTCCTACAAATATTATGCTACTATGGGGAGGCTGCCCATATTAGATAAATTAGCTAGGAAGAGGTTTTTCAGCCCCAAAACGCCCGTCAAAACATACTAAGCCCAGAAGAATTATTCGTTAGTCAGAATCTCATGCGAATGCTGTGTCGTTTACATGGCTATAATTTCCTCGAGGGGCACCACTCCTCAAGTAGGAATAGAGTTGACCGGAAAGTCCCCAGTCTTGCAGATACCCCAAAAGGATCGAGGCAGCCCTTTGCATAGGCCGTTGTCCATAGACCTGGATCTTACGCCCTGCCGCAGTTGTCCCCCTATAGAGGATCCTCCCGCGATGGTGTTGGGCATCGCCATGCAATTTAACCCATTACTGGGAGAAGATTTATAACTCCTGGGACTTGTGGACAAAAACAGTGGGCCCTTTTGAGAGTACATTCGAGGGGCCTTTTTCCTTTTCCACCTTTATTTATGACCCCGGGCGAGGGTGCCCCAGTTTCTATTATGGACCCCCCAGAGACAAGGTCCCCCCTTGGTCCGTGCCTCCTGTGGAGGTGCCCAACATATCTGTAGGGCGTTCCCCTATCGCCACAAGGGGACACGCTGAATTGCCTGGGGGAGGCTAACTAATATCTAGCCTAATTTCTTGATTCACTTTAACATTAGCTTCTAAAACTAATGTAAGATTAAAGTTTAGCCTAATTTATTGATTAACTTCAACATTAGGATACCTAGAGTAGGAAAGAAGGAATAAATTATTACTGAAATACGAAGATTCACTAAAGTGGAAGACAGGAACATCGAACAATTGAAAAATTAGTGAAAAAGGAAAAAGCGGAAGACCTAAATTATCCTAATATCATTCAAAGATGACCAAAAATTTCCTGAAAGTTTGTTATACAGATTGACATTTGTAAGACAGTTCCTTCGTGTTACAGACAGTTTTGAAACCTATAGCTATAAGGATTCGGCAAATGAATTGTAAAAAGCAGAAGAAAATGCACAATTTGTGGTGAATGCTATGCTTCAAGCAGTAAAGATTATCATCTATTTAAACAGAAGTTCAAAGAAATATTCTATCAATAATTAGAACTAGTCAATCAGCAGCTATGCCTGGCATGCCAAATAAGACCCAATCCTCAATGCCGAGTAATATCACTGACAATAGTCATAGAAGTGAAGCTACAGACATAAAACCTCAGATAAATAAGAACAAACAGAGACAAACAGTTCGAAAAATCTTTAATACTATCTTTGATCCAGTATCTCTAATTGGATATGTGGAACTGGACAGACGTCTACTGTACTTATATTTTTCTTGGGTATTTTGAGGAAGTACTCAGTTGACTGAATCAGTGGCTTTAAAATGCATAATTTGTAGCCTGAAGCATAATTCGCTTTGCATAATGAAATGCAGTATAAATTATGCTGCACAGTTTGTTCGTACCAATATAGTATAGCCTGGTGTCTTTCTTTTTCTTATTTTGTTGTTCTTCAATTAACAGATCCATGCAATTGTAAACATTTAATAAGACCGAAAAATAAGGATAGATTGCGTGACCATTATTGACTTTTTTTCTTTTTTGATAGCCTAATTAAGAAGAATATGGAAAAGCACGAGCCAATTTGATTACAATCTGAGTATAAGAGGAATACAATCTCATGTAATCGATCATGCTGAATACAAAAATTAACTTTATAGAGCGAACAAATGGGTAATACCGTCCCTATCTCCTGAAACTCCCTAAACATTAATTTGAACAGACAAAATTCCCTTAAATTCATAGGCAGAGGAATAGCGCTGGCTAAGTAAAGAACAATGTTGGCAACATTCATTATTTATTTATTGGTTTGTTTGTTTTAGGCCAGGGCACTTTGTATAGAAGGGTGGTCGTAGAACCTTGAAATAGGACTCAATGAGTTGGAGGAGGCCCGTCATTTCCTCTAACACCTCCTACTGAAATTTTTAAATATTCCAGAAATTATGTTTTTGAGGATCCCCCCCCCCCCGCCCCGTCAAACAGCCCTCAGGGCATGGGTTGTAAGCTTTATCCTGGGGTTACATAAGGTTTTTTTATACAAAAGGTGATTGTATAAACTTCAGAGGTGGCTCATTTGATTGGTAATAAGAATTTATAGTGTCATTTTTAAGATTAACAGTGATAAGAGGGCAGCCCCCCCCCCCCCCCCCTCAAACACACGTCCTGGTGTCCGAAAATGCGTCGAATTGGAATTTTGAGATAGTAATTTAACCAAAACTAAAGGTTTTTATAGAAGGGGTGGTTGTATAAGCTTTAGAGAAGTCTCATTTGGCGGAAAATTCGATGTAGCGAATCAAAAGCGATGTAGAACAGCTAGCCCCCCCCCCCCTCTCAGACTATCCTGCTTTTCACTAAAGGCATCTGATTAATATTGTAAGCTATCCATTTATCCAGTATTTAATAGCAAAAAAGGAGCTAATTTGACTAGAAATTAAAATGTCTATCACCCTTTTTAAGAGTCAAAAGTGATTGGAGGGCAATCAACTTTTTAATCCTTTTACCCTGAAAAAGACACTAACAGACACACACTCACAAATACAGTCATACATACAAACACAAAGACAAAACCAACACACATAGACACACAAATTTCCTCAATTTTTACTTCAATATCCTTAGCCTTGGAGATGCTCGCTATAAAAGTAGTATTTGTAATGGTAGTAGTGGTAGCAGTTGTAGTACTTCCAACCACTGTTTTACTTTTGAATCTTAAGATGAGCACTAGAATTTCCGAAATCTAATAAATTCAATTAAATTAAGAGTATTCAGATGACAATACTCGTAGCCTTACAAGTAGTAAGGAGTAATACGGCTCAATTGTGACCAAAACTTAAAAAAAAAAACAAAATTTTGATATTAAATGAGGTATCAAAGAATCGAATCAAGGAGGCACATTGTGCCTCTATAAGATTTGCGACCCACCACAATGTTAAGCGATTTCAGGTCCTAGAGAGGGCGCAGAGAAAATTTGTATTGCATTTTGTAAAAAAGCTCAAACTAAGAAACTTGCAAAATTTCATCCTCCTCCGACTTTATCGTCATGGGGTAAACTGGGCCGGAAGTTTGGACCTTCCACCACAGCCCCCTTGAAACGTTGTCCGATTGGGAAGAAAATTTAGACGTTATTTGTTTTTTTTTCCTAGGGCCGGGGCTAATCGAAATTTCAGCCAATCCGATCACTAGAATATTCCCTGTTTTCAAAAAACCAAATAGTTAAAAGTTCATCAGTTTCTTTTTTTTAAGTGAGCTCAAAAAGATTGGAGAGCAAGTGCCCTTTTTAAAAATGCCCCCTCCGACTCACCGTTATTCCTAAAGCAGAATTCGACAAAATTCTGTTAGGGCCCTTTTGATATTTTCAGACCGAAAAATTATCCCCCGAATTTACTTATTTACGAAAAACTGATTTAGTTTTTTTTAAATAATACAGTGATGCCAAACAGGTTAGCGACATGCTTTGATTATTTAAATATCTGCGCTGTCAATATTCATAACAGGATTGCATGTCTAACCTGTCTTTTGTGACTTTTATTTCAAAAAAACTACGTTTTTAAAAAAAGAGGTGAGTTTTTAGGTCAACCCTTAAAAACGTACAGGGATTAGGAGGCACAAAAATTGTTGGGGGGGGGGCTATCTCAAAGAGGCTGAGTCACAATTCGAACCTTAAAAACGTAAAGGATTAGGAGGCAAACACTACGACGTTGTCATATTAGGAATTAGACCACTCCTAATGTTCAGGGGGTTTTGGATGTTTAGTCCATGCCTACACTTTACTGTAGTTGTCTTTATTGCAGTCAAAATTAACAATAGTTAAGCAATAATATTGAAAACATAAACTGTTTACAAAAATCCGTGCAAAAAATAATCAAGCTTAAAAAATCCATCAATTTCCCACCAGAGTTAAAGAGGCTGAGTTTTAAAAGGTACGAACCCTTTTATATTAAAAAATGAATACAGGGATAAAGGAGCTCAGAATATCCTTTTAGTTGGGGGTATGCCGCAATTTATTCAAACTACGTTTCGCAACCTTTAAATGCAAATATATAATAAAAAATCATTTAAATTTTCTTAAATAAGGAGCGACATTAAATTTGAAAACGAACATCAAATTAATTAGATAATGAAAAAAGGTTCTGTGCCCTTATAACGCTCGCAGTTACGCTAAATGATGATTACTGTTGGAAAAAAAGAAGTTGTGAGAAATCAAACGCGATTTAGATATGAAAATCGACAAACTGGACCACCAATTACAAAAACACCAATACAGGCAGCTAAAGCAAAGGTCATTGTTAAATTGTCTGAAGTAACCAAAATTCAAAAACGTGTTGTTTAAAAATAAAAAAAACCTCATTACCGATTCTTTTTTCTTATCAGTATAAGCAATATCCTTTTTAAAAATTTCATTTTTTTTATAAAATCCATTCGCTTCGTGATTAAGGTTACAGGTTTGAATGCATCCAATTATATAGTGTCAGTAGGAAGGCCCAAAAAACAAAAATTTGCAATTATTACAAATGATGATTCTCTTAAAAAAGACCTTAAAAAAGAAAACTAAAAGTTTCAAGCTTCGTACATATCGCTGTTGGAAATCAGACTAGCTTCAATAACCAAAGATCTTAAAAAAAAACACTAAATTACGTAAAAAAAGCAAAAAACTGGTAATCGCGAAAATATTTATACGTATTTTAACAAGGGATTTCAAAAACTCAAAAACCTTTTTGAACGCAACGTTTTTAGGTCAGTAGGAAGGCCCAGAAAAACAAAAATTGCAATTATTACAAATGATGATTCTCTATTTTGACAAGGAATTACAACAATTCAAAAACCAACAAAAATCTCAAGCCCAGTACATAATAACCAAATATCTTTGAACAGGCTGCATTATGAAAAGACATTAAAATGCGGAGAGAAAAAAATGGTAATTTTAGAAAAATCCGTATTTTGACAAGGGATTACAACAATTCAAAAACCTTAAAAAATGAAACTCAAAGTTTGAAGCTTAGTAGAAATTGAACTTCCATAAATAATCAAATATCTTTGAAAAGAAACTATGAAAATACATTAAATTGCATAAAGAGCAAAGAACTGGTAATTTAAAAAATATTTGTATATATTTTAACAAGGGATGCCTTAGAAAACCAAAAATTTAAAGCTTAGTAAATATCGCTGTAAGAAATCGGACTGGCTTAAATAATCAAATATCTTTAAACACAGCAAATTGTCTGTGGTTAGAAGACAAGCGAAAAAGAGAATCCACATGGAAGCCTGCCAACATGCCGGGGCCCGGCGGCTGGTAATTGCAGAAATATTTATATATATTGGAACAAGGGATAACAACAATTCAAAAATCTTAAAAAAGAAAACCAAGTTTGAAGCTTAGTAGATATCGTTGTTAAACGTTGCAATCTACCAAAGAATACATTAAATTCAAACGAATGTTTTAAAATATTAATTAAAAAAACTTTCCGAAAGATAAGGACCATTTTAAACTTAAGCTCAGCAGATATAAATGCCTGTTCAAATTCAAACATAAAACGACCAGAAATTTCTATTAAAGAATAAATAAACCCAAAGCGAACATAAATTAAATAAACAACCATAGGAAAAAACATACAACAAGTAATAACATAAATGAATAAATAGATCTTAAAGCGAGTAATGCTCAGACTGAATATGAAAATCAGGCATAAAATGAAAAAATATATTTTGCTAATGAAGTATAAATTAAACTTAAAACAAACAGAAATTAAATCAACAATCAGCGCAAACAAACATACAATATATATTAGTGTAAATGAATCAATAAATCTAAAGCCGAGTGAAACTTACATTGAATATGCAAATAAAACTTGAAACAAACAAAAATCACTACACACAAGAGTTTGAGTATCGCCTCCTTCTCTTACTGTAAATGTCTCAACCCTACTGGGTCATTGTCTCAAATCTTCTGCGGTTAGAAGACAAGCGACAATAAGATTCCATACATGGAAACCTTTCACGTGCCAGGGCCTGGCGGTGAAGCCATCAGGCTCCCGGTACTGTACATATGTATGCATCCATTTGAGCATATTTAAACCTTTTTTTTCTTCTGTGCAAATCTGTAAGCACAATGTCTACGTAGTTAAAATTTATTAAATTATAAGATTATGGATATAAACCTTTTTTGAATTTCACCTCTAATCTACCCTACTACCCCGTAGTATTTCCTTCTCAACAGCCCCAACTGCATTTCTTCTTACTGGGTGATTGGCAGTTGCTGTTAAAGCAATAATAAAATAAAGTTGCCTAGCAATTTTACAAATTATAAATTTTTTTTAGGCAAATTTCCTTATCAGGGGCTTCTTGCTATCTTGGAAAGCTGCTGATACATCAGGAATAATATATCATATAACATCGAATAATATATCAGGAATAGCTTTGTTTAAGTATTTCATTAATCAGTGTGTTCAGATCTAATCTCTTTTGAAAGAAAATAATATTATGGTAGATCTAAAGACTTTGATCTTACTTCTTAGGCTGTTTTTTTTTTTTTGCAAACCTCTTTTTTTATTCTACTCTGAAATTATTAATCCAATTGATAAGTTTTTAATTACTCACTCATTTTAGTAACAATCAATAATCTCTAATTGAATAAAAATAAAAAAACTGGGTTCTTTTTGTGTTCACTACTATTGCTAGATGACAGCAAAATTACCTTGTTAATGCATTTGGACCACCTGGTATATTGAATGACTTTAGATTCAATGAGATCCATTTCTGATTCTAAATTCCAAGAGAATTCTAGTACAATATGTTTTCTAGTCAGACGATTTTTTCCAAGGAGCAATAGCTTGTTTTTGCTATTTTGAGGGATCAGAAACTTTGTGAAGATGTAACCTTAAGGTTCAAACATTGTGATATTTAGTAATGTTACATTTGAGTAGGTCTTTCATACCAGGCAAACCAGGTATTATAAGCAAATATAAAGTTAGACTTCTGGTTGGCAGCAAAAATAGTACTGACCTCAATTAATACCCTGCTTTTTTTTAGGAAGAAGAGACAAATGTACCTCCATCCAATCTTCAGTCAGAAGGAAAGAGAAGAGAAAGGCCAGATTAGACTGGGATCATTGCTACAGGCCCACATATCAAATGATATGGGTTTCTGAAACGCTTTTAGTGAAAAGATTACGTATATTGTTCATTAAGAGACAAAAAGCACATGCAAATAAAGTGACAAGGTGTTATATAATGGCTAGTCAAATAGCAATTTATTACTCAATTATAACCACTTCACAACGAAATTAATGATTGCAATTATATTTCATTCTTTCACCCTGCTGTGCGTCTAGTAGATATCACAATAACAATATCATATCCAAACCTGTTTCTCACAGGCTTTTGGGTAGTTTTGCACTATGTTAATTATAAAGCACCGTAGAAGCGTTACTTCTGCAGTGGTTGAAGCGTTATTTCTGCAGTGGTTTCACTAAGGATATATTGATACAAATGATACATATAGGATAAAATGATACATATAGGAAAAAATCATTATATAAAAGGAAAAAATAAATACATATAGTGACTAATTTGGGAAGGCAAGGGGGTGGGGGGTGGTAGCAGTCAGAACCAAAGAAAGGAACAAGTTAAAACAAAATACAAAAGCAAATCAAAGAACAAAAGAACAAAAATATTCCACAAATCAATTAATGAACTGAAAAAGATATATAAATAAATAGCAACAAAACTGAGGAACAGATTACTATAGGGTTCAGCAAGACCATAGTGGTTGTTATTGTAGACTATAAACTAGCAGGCTTTTTTCTGAGAATGGGTTCTTGTATGATTGTTAAGATTTAATTTAGAAGAATATTCTCTTTTGCATATGTCACACTTAAACGGTTTCTCACCAGTATGTACTCTTGGTGCCTAATCAAACTGACTGACTCAGAAAAAGTTTTCTCACATATATTACAATTGAACGGTTTCTCACCAGTATGTACTCTTTGGTGATTAACAAACTACTTGACACAGAAAAACTTTTCCCACAGATCTCACATTTGAACGGTTTCTCCCCAGTGTGCACTCGTTGGTGCTGAATCAAATTACTTGATGAGAAAAAGTTTTGTCACAGACCTCACAATTAAACGGTTTCTCACCAGTATGTACTCTTTGGTGCGTAATCAAATTGCCTAGCCTAGAAAAAGTTTTTTCACAGACCTCACATCTAAAGGGTTTCTCACCAATGTGTTTTCTTCGGTGCTGAATCAAGTTGCTTGATTGAGCGAAAGTTTTTGTCACAGACCTCACAATTAAACGGTTTTCTCACCAGTATGTACTCTTTGGTGATTAATCAAACTGCTTGACTGAGAAAAAGTTTTGTCACAGGCCTCACACTTAAACAGTTTCTCACCAGTGTGCACTCTTTGGTGCTGAATCAAGTTGCATGATTGAGAAAAAGTTTTGTCACAGACCGCACAATTAAACGGTTTCTCACCAGTATGTACTCTTTGGTGATTACCAAACTGCTTGACCAAGAAAATTTTTTTTCACAGACCTCACATCTAAAGGGTTTCTCACCAATGTGTTTTCTTTGGTGCTTAATCAAGCTGCTTGTCTGATAAAAGCTCTTGTCACATACATCACAAATATATTGCTTTATCTTTATATGTTTTTTTTCCCAGTCTTTTCAATGTTTTGTGTTTTTATTGCGCAAGACACTATTCAAATTTATCTTACGACTGTCCAAGTTTCTTGCTTCAGAATCGAATTCAAATGAATTGAAACAAACACTTCTAGAAGGATTCTGTGTGACAGCTGGTGATATACTTCCCTGTCGTTCTAACTCAGACGAACCTTGTGAAAAATGACCATGCACAACTAAATGTTGACTCACATCACCAATACGTTTACACAAACAAATAGGACATCTCCTTGTCTCGCCCATTTGGTGTTCTATAATGTGAACAACAAAATTCCTGTAATCCCTAAATACTGTAGGGCAGATGTCACATTCTATTGGTGAAAGTTCTCCACAGCCGGTGTCTATGTGAAGATCTAGCATGAATAATGATTTTTCTGCTTTTGCACAAGAGGCGCAACGCCAGATACCAGCTGTTAATTCTTCAATAGCCTTATCTGTCAGCTTTTTCACCTTCACGATGGGTTTTTGGGCCTAAGAGTTTTGGTTGATTCGCACCATCAGAACTGCACACAGTAGAATGAATTATCTCTATAGTGAAAAATTATTTTATTAAAATTGAATAAGGTTACAACGATTCAATAATTAGACATCATAACAGTTACAAATGAAAGGTGGATATTCTAAAAACTGTTTCCCGTTTGGGATCTAAACTGCCTACCACTTTCGAATGAAACAACATTGAAAAAAAACAAAAGTTGAAATTAGTTTCACTTCATAGAAGAATCAGATTTGAAATAATAATATAAAAATCTTTATCCGCTTTACAGCATGAAACTTGAAAGTTTCATTAAAAAAATGATATTGGACTAAAAAAAATTAAGAATTAGAAAATACGGGAGAGTTACCGGATAAAACAAATTGATAGGTTTTAAATAACAATTTTCTTTTCTACACCTCTCCCGAATTTGAAGTTATATCAAACTTGTATCATAATTTCACTTTGAAACCTAACGCAACAGCAACATTTCATAAATTAAGAAGGCCACTGTACCAATGAACTCGTAGACAGCAGAAAATTATTATGTAGGTCTAAAAATGGGGATCTACATGGAAAAGTGCCTCCCTTTCCCTCTTTCACCATGATTTCTGAACAAACTTTGGTTTAATTAAAATTGATGTTCAGTTTTTGTTTTTAGCGTACAAACAATTTTTGCAGACTGAAATATTTAATTGTTTTTTTTTTATTCACGTTAATGATTTTCATTTATTTACTAAATTCCTTTAAAGGAACAATTTTTAAAGCATTGCTATCAGTTTGATGATGGATGTCTTAAAGAAACAGTTGCTCACAAGCAAGTTCTAAGCACAATCTAATAGCCCACAAAAATGACGTTAGAAAATATGCATATTCTCTTTACCTAGTGGTAAGTCCTTTTGTCACTTTGCCCTAAATATTTTCTGGAACTGTAAATTTCTGACACTCAACTTATTTCAAATCATAATTACAATAGGAGCCTAAAATGGTTTTACTTGATGTTTAACCTACAATTTAACCCATTGCTGGGAGATGGTATGCAACTCACAGGACCTCCCCTTCAGTTACGTAGTGGCCCAACAGCCCTCCTCCATGATAGGTCTTGCGCAACTCTATGTCTCTGTTTATCAAATATAAAGTGAATCAACTTACTCAAAAGTAGCCTTGAAATAAGTAGGAATAATATATAACTGAATTTATATAATATATATCTATATTAACCTTTTATTTTGTATGAACTATGTGACTGTTTAGGAACGAGTTGGCTTCAGCACAACACTATTTTGGCCTGAGCACAACTGAGGCATAACTCAGCATAACACTATTGTCTCTGAAACTGGGAAGTTTCAACGCACTCAATTCTTTGATTTAAAATACCAAGGACTGCAAAATGAAATTAAAATTAGGCCCTTAGTCCCAGTTTAGGTATATTCGTAACTGAAACGTCATTTTTTAATATTTTATTTTGATTGGTTCAAAATTATGAAGTTTTTCGGTGAGTACCAGATTTTCGCCAGTGTTGTCACCTTAAACTGTGGAAATACATAAGCAAAATTACTTAGCTAAATTTGACAACGCATAAAATTTTACTAATTAAAACTAAAATCTCGCACACTTTTATGAGTATTTATTGTTTAACCTATTCTTTGCTTTATAATTGTCGTTTCATAGTAAGGATTCTTTATCAAAAATATTCTATAAACTAACTTCTTTCTTTCCCAGTACATCAGAATTGAAGTCCACCTTAAATAATAAATAAATCAAAATATCAAAATTGTACAACTATTTACAGGCTTTTGGCACTAAGCACAACTTACAAGTTTCTTTTGTGTTCTCTTTTATTAATTAATTTCAATCCTTTTCTTAGGAACAAACACACAAAAAACGCACCCTAGCCGTCCATAATAGAAACTGGGACACCCTTTCCCAAGGGCCATAAATATAGGTGGAGGGGGAGGAAGTAATGTATACTCAGCAAGGTTCATCGGTGTACGGACACGTCCTGCGAATTGCATACCTTGTCCCAGCAATGGGTTAAATTGCAAGTTTTGGTAAGGTAGTTTCTCTCCAGGATTTTTTAACTAGAAGGTCAATAACTTATGTTTTTAATTCTGCTCTACCTCATGTTTTTTGTTTTATGTTATCTGCTGTTATCTCATGTTTTGTTTTATGTTATCTGCTCTACCTTTATGTTTTTTAATTATGCTCTACCTCAAGTTCTTCTTTATTTAGAATGGTTACCGTATTTTAGTTCTTCTAATCATTCAGATATTAAAACAATTTTTTTTTTGGAAAATTTTATGTCGACTTTCAAAATTTCATCTTACGTCATAAGCGATAAAGCAATATAGTATGAACAATCTCACTGTAATAATGAATAAGAAGCAACACAAATTCAATTCTTTATGGCCATTGATTTCCCATAGCCCGACTTTGGAATTGTTTAAATTATTGAAACTAAAATTTTTTTTTTTCGTTAGCTGGTTGGCATTATTTTTATAATTTCTAATAAATCCATTTTTTTTAATTTCCTGCTTGTTCATGGCAAAATTTACGATGTAATCAATAAAGTTCAATTAATAATTATTAGTATACTTTAGGTTGGTGTATATAGGCCAGTATTTAAATTTGTTTTGTTGTTTTATATTTATATGGTCAGTTTGTCCATTTTTATTTATTTATACTCTCCAATTTTGGAGGTTAATAAAATACTTAAATTTGAATTTTTTTATGTTGCTTATATTGCTTGATATAGGCTACTGTTGATGTTATCCTTGTAAAATTTAAAAAACTTTTATGTTTGACAAAATACTTCCTTTTTCAAACTAAGTTCACAACGCTACTAGTTTCAAATATACCTTCGTCATTGTTGTCCAGATTTGGGAGTCTGATTCAGATGTTAAATTGGTTATTCTGGATGCAACATCCACAACAGGCAGCGGCTGATGCTCAGATGATAGGGTAGAAATAGAAGTTTTCTCTGATCGCTTCAGCTTCAATTGATGAAGTATCTCCAGCTTCAACAACAAAAATAAAAAAATTAACAAAGAGACAGAAAATAGTAAAAGTAGGATTAAATATTCTCAACAATTTACCAATAAATAATGAAACCCTCACAAGATAAAAAAAAAAACAGACTAAAAGCTAAACATACAAATATATGTTACTAAACATGAAATATATATTATAAAACAAACAGAAAAATGACACTGAACATCAGACCTGAACAAATTTCAGCTTTATAACTTGATGGAACCATGATAATAGTGTGATCATTAATAAAAGGTAATTAGAAAACCAATTTCATGATTTGTTACTTTATTCACAAATTTCCATATCCAAATGATAGCTAATAAATTTTTTGGAAATAGAAATACCTAGAGCTGACCTACTTATACTTACTGAGAACTAGCCTTTGGGGACTGGAAAGGCATAGTAGCAATTATCAGCGCTTCTATATTTCACGCATTTATATCATAGTAGCAGGCATGAGGTTACGACGTTCTTTTTCTGTTTAAACATCTTAAAAATCTTTTGCCACTTATCTCTTTGTGATTGTTTTCTGTTTTAATAGCATGGGTCTACTGGGATATCAGAGTGGGGTAAAATACACGCTTGGAACAACTTATTTCTGGGTGAAAGGGTGATGATCTGGCGAAAGCATAAATCAAAACATCTCCAAGCTATAAAATCAGGATTTGTTCTAATTTTAAAAATTTTCAAGCGCTATCAAGTGCTTTCAAGGTTTGCTGATATGTTCTTTACTAGGCTGCAGCAATGATTCTATTCTTCTTGTTTTACTGCTCAGAAAGGACTTTAAACGGATGCAATAAATTTCAAATGGGAACGAAATACACTTTTTGTATGTATTGGCCTGGAATTCGTGTGGACACGAATTCCACAGGTTCTGTGATAAGACTACTTGTGAAAAATATATTCTTGCGCTAGAAAACAGGTTCGCAGCTTCGGCCCTCGATGACTCCGACGAAAGAAAGTTCAGATTATCTTTGTAAATCACTATTGGAGTGCCTAAAAGATGCTGCAGTGAAAGTTCTTGGATACAAGAAACGAAAGAAGATAGAGTGGATTGAAACTTGGCAGCTGATTCAGGAAAGAACAAATCTGAAAGCTCTTGTTTATAAATACTCACCAAGTCAGCCTAGCAACAGACACTACTGTGATAGTTTAAAAAGGAAGTATAAATGTGCCAGTAAGCGTGTGAAAACGTCTGCCAGGAATGACAAGAGAAGATTTGCTGAGACCATAAGAGCTGAGGCAGGAAGAGCAGTCAGGCAGGGTGATAGTAAAACCGTCTATATGCTAAGAAGCTTTCCGGCGCGCAAACAAACCCTTGTTCTTTCGTAAAGGATAAAAGTGGGCAACTGTTTACCAGTCGGGTAGATGTCGGAAACCGTTGGAGTGAATATTTCTCAAATGTTCTGAGCCAGCCGATACCCAATGAGCCACTGTTGGTCCCTAACGTGCACCTATTTAATTTAGATATCTATTCGGGTTCCATCCCATTTCACGAAATTACAATAGCCCTTAAGTCACTAAAAATTTGGAAAGCAGCTCGATGTAATGGAGTCCCTCTAGAAATGTTGAAACATGGGGGAAAATATCTCGCCGGTCCACTATTTAAGCTGCTTGATAAGGAGTGGTACGACGAGGCTGACCCTCCTGACTGGAATAAAAGCATTATCGTCAAACTTTTTAAGAAAGGTCGAAAGACGTCATGCAATAGCTGGAGAGGTTTCACACTCCAGACAGACGGATGTAAAGTTCTTTGTCAGATTATACTCAGTAGAATTCAGACTCAAGTGGACTGTATTTCAAGGGATGAGCAACATGGTTTCCGCCCAAATCGTTTTTGCTGCGACCTGATATTTAGCTTACGTGTTCTACTGGAGAAATCAAACGATTGGCAAATGCAGATTATTTTTATATGTATAGACTTCTTGAAAGCATTTGAATCTGTGCACCAAGAGGCAATGTGGAAAATTCTCCTAGCGTATGGAATAACTCTAAAAATTGTGAATTTACTTAAAGCCCTGTATGCTACACAGGTTTGTGCAGTCCAGAAGGGGATTGGGCTTTCAGAATGGTTCCCTGTCGTGTCTGGGAACCATCAAGGATGTTTACTATCTCCGATATTATTCGCAACACTTATAGATTTTGCGCTTCGAGCTTGCCACTTTAGAGGAGGCATAAAACATAGCCCCGAACGTAAAATATACGACTGCAATTTTGCTGACGATATCATTTTCACAGCCCACTGCCAAGAAGACATTCAACGTAATCTAAATGAACTAGCAGCGAAAGCTGGGAATGCACTAGCAATATCGCATTCGCAGCTCACTGCCAAGATGACATTCAACATAATTTAAATGAACTAGCAGCAAAAGCTGCCTCCATGGGCCTGAAGAGTAATTTTGATAAAACGAAAAGCATGTCAAACGGAGGTGTAACGACCATTGCAGCTGGCATTCGATAAAGGCACTTATATAGAAGAGATCAGAGAATTTAAGTACCTCGGTAGTGCAATTACCTAAGATGTGAATTGTGATAGAGAAGTGCATTTGGAGCATTTTCTCAGCTGAAAAATATTTGGAGATGTAGAAACTACTCTCAGAAGCTGAAATTGCAATTGTTTCGGAGTAATATATTCTCTGTACTTTTATATGGATGCGAGTCCTGGAGCCTTTCATAGAATGCTGTGAAAAGGCTACTTGGCTTCGAGAATAATTACCTGCATAGAATCCTTTCGATACATTGGATTGATAGAGTAATGAATGCCTAGATAATGGCTGATACCAAACAACCACTGGTGACTGACGAGATCAGAATGAGAATATGGAAGTACTAGGGGCATATGACCCACATGACCAAAGGAGGCCTACCACACCATGCATGCTGTTGAATCCCACCCGGCATTCGAAGGAGTGGAAGACGCTGCAACACACTTGGTCGATCCCTGGAGAAAGAGGCGACGAGATTCCAAACCACTCTGAACATACTTTGGTCTTTGGCACAGGATCGGTCAAGTTGGAGGTGGCTGCCCTATGCGCCCCAGGCACACGAGGATCTAAGTCTAAGTACGTAATCTCGACTTTTCCATGTAATTCATCAAATTTTGCGATTTTCCTACATATTTTTTTTAAACATAAGTCTTCAAAGAAAGTTAAAGAACATAATGTTCCCATTAGATTGGGAACATTAGATATACGATTAATGAAAAGGGTGTAAAACATCGAAGTTTGTCACTTAAAAGGTGAGATTCTCCAGATCATTTTTTATAAGAATTTAGAATTTTATTTAGTTATGGTTGGTTAAAATTTTCATTATGGGCTCGAACAAGCTCAACTGTTACTTGATTAGCTACACTTTACCTTATAGCGTAGCAGGAGACCAAAAACAAACAGGAAATACATACATCTCAAAAGCCTCCAAAAGGCACAAATATCATTTGTGCTTAGCTGGCAACGTCTTTTTGTGCAGTGTGTTCTTATAACTAAAACATAGCAACCAAAATAATATCTGAAGGATTTTCAAATTTAACAAATAATATACTTAAAACATTCTCTTACAAAATTTCTGTTCTTTTTCTATTTTTCTTTGATTTTTATTATATGGCTTTATAATCACTTTTAGTTTCTTTGGGAAATACATCTGCTAAATTTTAATTTTGAAGTTTTATGTTTGCTGATTACAAATAAACAAAAGATTGAAATTACAATCCTTTCTATTATTGCCCTTCCGAAGCCCAACAGCATACACTACTCTGTGGTTTAAAAAGCAAGGTTGCCGTCAGAAGCGGACTCCTTTCTGAGTTTAACTAATGACCACCTTTCCATGCCTTAAACCTGACTATTTTAGAAATTGAAGTGAAGAATGCTGTTTAACTTTTGAATTTTTTTATGAACATGGAACTTACAACAGAATTGAACAAATAGTATAACCTCCATGATATCCTGGGATGAAAGTAAATTGACACTGTGAGCTCCAGGTATGTGACACAGCATGTAGGGCCGCAGTTTTTGGAGATTTATTCTCTATCAATGGCCTTGGCTGCTACTGGTATCTTCTTCTCTCTTAAAATTTGGCATTGGAGGGATCAATATGGCATGTGGTAGACCAATAATTCAGCGGAGTGTGTGGGATAATGCAAGATGAGTACTTTGGTTGGGTTGGAGGATAGGTGAAATGGGGAATTTTCCTTTTCAAAACAATATTTCAGCGCTATTATTTTCAAATGTACCTTCATCATTACCCTCCAGATCCTGGGAGTCCAACACATATGCTAAATTGGATATTCTGGATGCAATACTTAAAGGTTGCTGTTGATGCTCACGTGGTAGAGAAGAATTAGAGGTTTCTCTAATCGTTTCGACATCGTCTGGTGATGCATATGCAGCTTCTATAACAAAAACAAATGAAGAGACAGAAAATAAGCAAAGTATATTAAAATATTCTCAACAATCAGTACCAAGACATAAAAAACAGACAACAAATGTGAAAAATTACACAAAATATAAATTCTGAACAAAATCAAGGGTGATAATTTGATAAATAGAATTTTCACAAATTAGAAATTTATTTGGAGATTAAATTGGTGCATTGATTATAGTGCGGAATTTGAAGTACAGAATGTTGTTAAGTATGCAGCATAAAGCTTGTTTGTAAGTCCAAAAATTATTATTCCAGTTTCATTAGGTAAGTAACGCAAAAGCCTTAAGCTTTTGTAGCCAAGACTATCAATGGAAAATACTGTCAGATCTTTCGTAGTCTTAATATACTTCAGAAGTATACCTCGGAAGTTTACTTCAGAAGTATTACATCGTTAACCGTTTTTTCGCCTGAAAAAACTTGTTTTTTTACTTTTACTCTAGTGGACATGGAATATTTTCCTTGCAGTTGTTTTTTTCGTATATACTCTACTCCCCAACTACTTTTCAAAAATGCAAAACTCAATTTTCTAAAAATGGTAATTCCAGTAAAAATAACGAAAATTTGAGTCAAGAAGTGAAAAATATCGGTCTTTTGATGCATCTATACTGATGCTTTAAATACAATAAGAATTAAATCCTAAACTAGGGCCCATGAGCTTGTTATGTACCTGGTTCAGCTGCTTCATGAATGAAAATACTCAGAATAAGTATGTTTCCTTTTCTCTTCCTTTTCCTACAAGATAAGGCCATGAAGGTTCAAATCAGCAGATTTTTATTTTGAACAAAATTTGATATTTGTCAATTATCCAGAACACACTCAAGAATTTTGATATATAAGATCTCAGAAAAAAACAGTTCAGCGGTCTTGGAGACAATTAGCTTAGGCTCAGTAGAAAAACTACGCGGTAGTTATACTTCAGAAGTGACCTGACCTTCCCACTTTCTTCTCTTGGTGCCAACACCTGGAGAGGGACAACCTACGTGGTCTGCAACACCTAGTTATGTCACTGGCATTACTGCGTTGAAGGAAACTGGCTTAGAAGTCTGTAGAAAAAGTTCTTGTTCCATCATTTTATATTACAAAATATCTTCAAATCTTTTTTTCTACCAAAAAGACGATGACAAGAAAAATCTTAAAGCTCATGTGCATTTTTTGCTTTAAGTGGATTTATTATTTCGAACCTTTTTTTTTTACTAATAATACTGTTTTGGACATAACAGAAAAATAGTTTCCACTCTTTCCTTAGGAAAATTCTCTTCCTCTCTGACTTACTCCTACAAATGCTGGAAATTCTTTTTTCAGCTGAATATTTATAATGAACATCTCACTATTTTAACTTTTGTTTATACTGGCCTTTTCTAGAGATGTTTATTGAAGTTTCTACCTATGATAGCATGACCCCTTTGATGATTTGCTAACACCATAAATACAGTGCTGATTTGTGTAATAATTATATCTTTCCTTTTAGAAACAGAGGTCTATTTAAAGGGAATATTTGACACTGACTGAATTGTTTTGTGTTTAACACTTAAATTGTTTTGATAACTTATTCTACAATTCAGAAGGCAAACTGAATCTTACTATGAACGTTTAGTAATAATAATAATAATAATAACATATTTTCTGCTGGATTTACAGCAATAGAGATAAACAAGCAGATTGAGAAAAGAAGCACCATCTTTTGCAGGTACAAAATATTTACACAACAATACTTACTATTTACGACTACAGTACAAGACAACACTAATGTTCAATATTTTTATTTTAGAAATGAAACCAATTCTTTGAACAAAATTAGCAAATTTTTCATTCAGAAACTTCCAAATTCCGAAAAATTTTTCCAGAATACATTGCATAATTTTAAGTTATATTTTTTAAACTCGTTTTGGCTTCAGCAGTTTCGAATCTTAAGATTATGAAGTACTAGCAAATTCTAATTTGTTCTAGTTTTTTCCAATAAAATTTTAGCCAAATATTTGATTATGCAAAAACCAAATGCTTGAGATGTACCTTCACTGTCAAAACATGTGGAGCCCAGTTCCTGGGTGTCAGGTTCAAGTTTACATGGTTCTGAAAAGCAGCAAAAATTACCAACAGAAACATCTTCCCTTTTAGGAGACAAAAGATGTGTTGAAAAGTCAAAAAGTTCCTCATGGTCACTTGGTAAAGCCTCTTCAACTTCTGAAAGAAAGCATAAATAAAAGAGACATCAAACATATTCAACAGAAAACCTTACAAGACAAGCCCAACTGCTTCCCCCTTTTCAACACATTATCCCACAAGAATGAATAATAACCTTATAAGGACAGAAATCAACTATCTTTGGCAAACAGCCAACGCCAAATCTCAGGATTTAAAGTTGAGAAAAAAAGAAATCCTAAAATGCATCCACAGGTTATGCGGTTAAGAGGCTAATCAGTATGGCTTATTATCTCGGGTAAAAAAAAAACACAATACACTTGGTTGCAATAGTGTTTTTTCCTCTTAATGCTAATACCAGTTTCTCTTAGTGTCAGACAAGTAAATTGGTCAGCTAATTCCATTTTTTACATCTTTAATTCATTTTCTTTCAAATTCCATTCGTTTGTGTGTCCATTTGATTTGTAAAAACATATACAGGAAAGAAAATAGATAACCCAATTCCTGTTTGACAGAAACATTCAAATATTATAGCCAATAACTGAAATATTTTCCCTTCCAATTCTAATGGAAGAACTGAAAGATTATCACCCATTATAAGAACAATTTTTCATATTCAGACCCCCCCCCTCCAAAGTATCTTGTATTTAAAAGACTCTAAATTGACAGAAAATATTGCCTGGAGGCAAGCTCACAATTTTAAGACACAACTAAATAAGAATCAGACTATTTCAGTTCAAACTATCATCAGATTCAATAGGGTTTAAGTTTAAATCTAAGTACAAAGTATTGATTAAATCCAATAACAAATCCATGTTGTGAAAATATTATTTACAATAAACATGAGGACAATATTTCCTGTAAAATAAAACATAGAATATCTTTGGCAGGCCATCTATTAGATAATCACACTTAGCTATCCTGAACAAATATCATATATTTATGAGAAAAAATTACCCCTCTCACTTGAGGTTTATTTACAGAAATATATTAAACTAGCAATACTAGGACTTCTCTTAATAACAAGTTTGGGAAAATTCACAAAATTTAGAAAAGTTAGAAAAACCTGATTGAACTATGTGCTTTATGCCAAGGAAAATTTTGACTTACCATTTTTGACAACAAAAGTCTCAGGAATGGTTATAGGTTCAGCCATATTTGAAATTTCAGCAAACTCCATAATATTATCTCTGAAATGAGTAAATACCACTTATAAAACATACCATATTGTGAACAACAATTGGAAGTGGCACTCCAGTTTTATGTTTTTTCTACAAAAGCTGTAAATTTTTCTGTATTCACTGTGATAGATTTTCAAATTGGTGTTTTGTCCATTTATTCACAACTTTCTGAAAATTTTTTTTTTTTTTATTTTTTCTTTTGTTTTTTAGTGCTTTTAATTTTGTTGAAGTAATGCATACATGATATTAGTAAACAGCTTAGGGAGTTTAATGGCCAGGTTTCCATTCACCCAGCACTAACAATACTAACCAGAACTATTGTGGGCTCGCCAATTTTGGTGTGTACTAGAAAAGTGATGCTTTAGATACAATCAGAATTAGATTCTAAACTAGGACCAAGGAACTTGCTTTGTACCTGGTTCAGCTGCTGCATGAATGAAAATACTCAGAACTAAGATGTTTTTTTTTTCTCCTCCTGTTCCTACAAAATAAGGCTATGAAGGTTCAAATTAGAAATTTTTTTTTTGAACAAAATGTGCTACTGGTTAATGATCCGGAACATGCTCATGAATTTTGATATGAAAGATCAAAGAATAAAAAATGGTTTAGCTACCTATATTTGGGGGAAATTAGATTAGGTTCAGTGGAAAAACTACACTGTAGATGTATTTTAATTAACTATTTAATATATAGAGTTGGTACAATCATGTTAGATTAGGAATTTAATATAATCTGTTTTTAGCAGCCTGCTTTCCATAGTTCTCTGTTGTAGTTTTTATAATTTTGTAACTAAAGTATTATATTTTGGCATATTTCATCAGGAGTAACGTAACTTCACTTCTTGGGTGTTTTCTGTATAATTGACAAGTACTCAAAATTCAATTGTAAAATTGCAGAATACTAGCTTTTGTTAACTTGAAAAATCAACACTTCTCAATCATATTGAAAGCCTATATAGGACCCAGGAAGATGCCAGACAATTTAACTGCAAACCTTGTCTTAAATCAAATGTTTTCAAAATTAGTTCAACAAAAGGCTAGATGATGGTTTTAAAAATCAAAAAAGTATAAAATTCAAGAAAGCTTGGCAAATAATTTATTACTTTATTTAAATCAAATTATAGAGCCACAATGATAAAAATGACTACTCTGTAGATGATCTAAATATGACCTAAGATGATTTAAATATTTTGATTAATACCTATTTCACTCCACCCTATCCTAGATTTACCTTTTAAGGTATTTATGAAAATACCTTTAATGGTATTTCCGATGAAATAATACCTTTGCTTTGTACTTTCATTGAAAGCAAAATCTCCATGAGGAAAAACTTTTATGAATTGATGCTTGATTAATGCATAATGAAAACATAAGAGTGGGTGTTACAGTTTCTTTCTGGTTGAAAGTAAAGGGTGAAAATATTTGGAAAAATGGACAGGTATTCTTTTCAGAAGAAAAGGAAGCATAGAGTGGAGAACCCCAGGGAACCATCTTGGGACCAACATTACTCAACATTTATATAAATGAGCCCCTACCACAGTCTAAAATAAAATAAGTCTTTATGCTGACAACTTCAAACTCATTAGACCTCTTAATACACCCAATAAGAGAGCCTATGTACAGAATGACCTATAGGTACTTGCTATGTGACCAAATTTGTGGAGGGTAAAATTCAATGTAAACAAATGTCAAATAATCCACTTAGAAAGACAAATGAGAAAAGCCCTTTTCATATCATAGGGATCTACTTAATATATATATATATATATATATATATATATATATATATATATATATATATATATATATATATATATATATATATATATATATATATATATATATATATATATATATATATATATATATATATATATATATATATATATATATATATAAACCCTTGGCATTATAAAAAGAACAATCACTTGCAGGTCACCTATGGGGATGACTAAATTATATAAGGCATTGATCAGGCCTAATCTGGAGTTTGGTATGTGTGTTGCTAGCCCCCTCAACAAAAGTGATCAGCATAAGTTTGAATCAGTTCAGAGATGGGCTACAAAAGCAATTGACACATGCAAATATTTAAACTATTGATCCTGTCTGATGAGACTGAAACTCCCCACTCTTGTCTACAGATGTAAAAGGGGTGATATTATTATGATGCATAAGCTCCTGAATTCTAACTCTCAATTAAATAAGCCATTTCATCTTGACCAATCTGCCAGAAGTAGGGGGGCACAATCAGAAACTATATAAGAACAGAACTGCCACTCGACTACGAAATAACTTCTTCACTAATAAAATAGTGAGTTTGTGGAATTTGCTCACCAAACAAGTGGTCACTACCCCCAATACTGCTGCCTCTAAAAGAGCTGTTTATACAGAATGGTCATTAAAGCCATGGCAAACCAAGTGGGTTGCCATTGAGATGTTCAATCATTGTCATTACTAAACAGCAATTCTACAGGATTTAACCTTTATTTTGCTGGACAATGAAACTTAAGGTAAATTCAAGGTAAATGTTTCAGAATGGAGAAACTACAATATTCATTTACTGACCCATTTATTAGATCTTATCATAATAAATCCATCCAGATGCAACAATGTCTGTGGAACATGAGCTTACCATTGGATTTTGAGTACATGGCAGATTTTTATCTAGGTTCTACCATATATTAAGAGGGAGGGGATTTAGGCCATAGGAGTCTATATCATTAATATGTAAATATTTTAAAAGATTTGTTACAAGTCTACAGTTGCAGCTGTTCTTCTGGAAACCTCAAAATCACAGAAAAGAGTACCATTTGCTTCCTCATTAAGACTATCCCCCCCCCCCCAATTATCCCATATATAGCCCTAAAAATATATTTCATTATTATTGAAAAACAGTTATATGTGGGAGCCTTTTTGTTGAAACAATTCTTGTGTAGTATATTGATTTGACACAATATAATGTTTTTTTTTTTTTTCAATTAGACATTTCTCAATGGCAAAAGCTGATAGTTGCAAATAAACAACAAGGCAAAACTGGGTTATAATACAGGCTAGTGAAAATTGTTCAAGCTAGTTTCAAACAACAACACCAAAAAAGCAAATTTCTTTCTGACCATTCTTCCATTGTTGTAAATTATTTATATAGTCTAGCCTATATATTCTTGTATGTCAATTTCATTTGGTATTTGTATGGTAAACCAACTACTGCTCAAGTTGTTCTTGCATTGACAGACTGTAAACCAGTTTCTTTTACCTTAGCAGGAGAAAAAAACAAAGAGAAATGAAAGAATAGATGGGAAATTTAGGCTTTGGACTATATGATTGTACATTAGGGGGTTGGGGGTAAAGTATTTGGACAGTGTCAAGTCTAAAAACAAATCTGACTTCAAGATATGCAGAATAATTCTAGCCAAAATATTTTGCATGCCAACCCACTGTATTGTACCCCCCTTCCCCCTAATGTACAAATATATGCATATGTGCATATACCTCGAAATCACAGAAAAGAGTACCATTGGCTTCCTCATTAAGACTATCCCCCCCAATTATCCCATATATAGCCCTAAAATATATTTCATTATTATTGAAAATAGTTATATGTGGGAGCCTTTTTGTTGAAACAATTCTTGTGTAGTATATTGATTTGACACAATATAATATGTTTTTTTTTTTCAATTAGACATTTCTCAATGGCAAAAGCTGATAGTTGCAAATAAACAACAAGGCAAAACTGAGTTATTATACAGGCTAGTGAAAATTGTTCAAGCTAGTTTCAAACAACACCAAAAAGCAATTTTTTTTCTGACCATTCTTCCATTGTTATAAATTATTTATATAGTCTAGCCTATATATTCATGTATGTCAATTTCATTTGGTATTTGTATGGTAAACCAACTACTGCTCAAGTTGTTCTTGCATTGACAGACTGTAAACCAGTTTCTTTTACCTTAGCAGGAGAAAAAAAAAGAGAAGTGAAAGAATAGATGGGAAATTTAGGCTTTGGACTATATAATTGTACATTAGGGGGTTGGGGTAAAGTATTTGGAATGTGTCAAGTCTAAAAACAAATCTGACTTCAAGATATGCAGAATAATTGTAGCCAAAATATTTTGCATGCTAACCCACTGTATTGTACCCCCCTTCCCCCTAATGTGCAAATATGTAACCCAATTTTTTTCAAGTACCTTTCATTTTAAGTATGTAAACCATTTGTTGGTTTAAATTGGCTACACATAAAAAAAAAATTGTTTTAATAATTGGTTAAAATATTGAAAGACTTTCAAAATGCTGTTAATTTCTTCAACAAGCTGACAAAAGTATGATGAGGTAAAATTCTACTTCAGCTATCTAGGGAAGGGGTTAGGTTAGGAAAATAAAACTTTCAGGAATGGGTCTACAGGCTAAAGTATGTCCCAGGAAGGTATTTTGAAGCACCTACCTCTACTCCTCTCTCTAGAGGGTCCTGACCTTTAAAAATCTGTGTGTTATAAAAGTGAAACCTTGAAAAACAGATCTCCTGCTTAAATGAAGTACAACAAAATTGTTTCCAGCTTCACAACTTTGCTCAATCCCAATTTATTAGGTTTTAAAGATATGTAAATACATTTCCTAAATTTTGAAAAAAAGCATTGATATGACTTAAAATTCTACTCAAATAACAGGAATTGCATTTCAGAACTAAAACCAGAGAGAAAGAAACTGATAATTGAAAAAAAAACTGATAATTGGAACTTAAGGTAAAATATTGTTTTGTAAAAATTTCAATAGGTATTGACCTGTCATGTAGGCAAATTTCAAGACAGTCTAGAGGGAGAAGGAGTAGAGGTTCAAAATACCTTTCCATGACATACTTTAGCCTGTAGACCATCCCTGAAAGTTCTATTTCCTAGCCAAACCCCTTTCCAAGATAGCCAAAAGTAGCCAAAGTAGAATTTTACCATATTTAAAAAGCTTCTAAAGTAGAATTTTGGAAAATTTTGAGTTTGGGGGAAGGGAGATTTCAAAAAACATCTTCCCATGACATAATTGTCCTCTAAAGTTGATTCTGATGTCTGTAGCGCTCTATGTCGTAGCGCTTTAGAAATATTTAAAATATTTTAAAAGCTTCTAAAGTAGAATTTTGAAAAATTTTGAGTTTGGGGGGGGGGGGATTTCAAAAACATCTTCCATGATATAATGTGTCCTCTGAAGTCGATTCTGATGTTTTTAGCACTGTATCTTTTAGTATTTTTAGAAATATTTTAAAAGCTTCTAAAGTAGAATTTTAGAAAATTTTGAGTTTGGGGGGAAGGGTGATTTCAAAAACCTCTTCCGGTGATATAACGTGTCCTCTGAAGTCAATTCTGATGTTTTTAGTACTCTATCTTTTAGTACTTTAGAAATATTTGAAAAGCTTCTAAAGTAGAATTTTAGATTCTACTTTAAGGGGAAATTCAAAAATGTCTTCAAACGGGAATTTCAAAAACGTCTTCCCATGACATAATTTGTCCTCTAAAAAGGATTAGGTTATTTTTACTGATCTCTCTTGTGAAATCCTTTCTCTAATTAATACAGTTTAAATGGTCTTATCAACAGAGTTGTTTGGCATGTGCCTGCTACCCTTAAGGGTAAGCGTGTCTGATAAGCAAGTGTGACATCACAACAAACCTGGTTTCATATACCATAAAGAAAGTCAGCATGGGTTGAAAATTAAATGGCTTAGGATTTAAATAGGATTTTGGAATATATTTTAATGAACAAGGTTAAAAGCAGAAGTTGTGTAAGGTAAGCAGTGATTTATATTTATGATAGTAATATAGGATGAAATATGAGTTAAAAACAACTAGTAATGTGCAGTAATTTACCATTATATAGAGGGGGGATGAGTGGAGGTAGGTACTTCAAAGTACCTTCCCGGGACAAACCTTAGCATGTACATCCATCCCTGAAAGTTTCATTTTCCTAACCCAACTCCTTTCCAAGATAGTCAAAAGTAACTAAAGTAGGCTAGAATTTTACCAAAAAAATAGTACAGTCTATATATAAAGAAAAAAAACCTTAGCCAAGCATTATAGGCCTATATAGAAAAAAAATGTGTAGCCAACTAGGTGGCTAATAAGAACAACCATGTATATATATACAATCTTTAAATTAGTCAACTGGTTGGCTATTAGATCTCACCTATATATACATTGCAGCCTTAGTTAGCCAACTAGTCAGCTAATATTAGAGTTCTATATAGAATAGGCCTATAAGAATTAGCTAACTAGTTGGCTATTAAATGTCCAATGTATACATAAACTTTACTTTAGTTTAAAATAGCCAACTAGTCAGCTATCAATACAGTTTCTAATAGCCTACACATGTAAAATTAGGTAACTAGTTGGCTACTAAGATCCCATGTATATATAACCTTCATTTGAAAATAGCCAACTAGTCAGCTATCAATAAGGTTTCTAATACATATTAGAGCCTAGAATTAGCTAACTAGTTTGCTATTAAAGTCTCAGCTATATACACATTTAGATTAGCCAACCAGTTGGCTATTAGATCTCATTTACCATGAAGACCTAATGTAAGAGAAAGAAACTTTACCAATAATATATTCTCTTTTCAGGCCATGTGTTTAAGCTACAAGCTGAATGGAAGAAGGCCAGCACAATCAACGTTGCCACCCATTGTAAAATTTAACAGATTTTGTAAAAAGCACATCCACCTTGTAAATCTAGTAAAACGGGGGTCAGATCTAGTAAAATCGAACAAATCTAGTAAATATTTGCCAAAATCTAGTAAATATTTTCCCCTCTCATCTGAAAGCATTTTGTTGGGAAAAACATAGCGGAGGCGGTTGACTGCTGTCTCACTCTTCCTATGACATTTATTATGTGGTCCCAAAACACGACAAACTGCTCAAGTCCTTTGCGGTGAAATTCAACACTTTTAAAATCAGTTTTTTGAATAAAGATCTGGGCTTATTGGATCTGAATTTTTCATTTTATAATTACGGTAGTTAGGCGATTAGTGAGAAGTAACAATTTTATGTTTATGATAACAACTTTTCTTTCAGAACTAGCAATTTTTCCTTAACAGTAACAAATTTTTTCTAATAGCACCAACTTTTCCGTTAAAGATAACAAATTTCTCTTAAAAGTAACAATTTTTGTCAATTATAACATCTTTTCTGTTAGAAGTAGAAGGTTTTCTGTCAAAGATACCACATTTTTCATAGAAGTAACAATTTTTTCGTTTATGATAAAAAGTTTTCTGTCACAAGTAGCAAGTTTTCCTTAACACTAGCAAATTTTCTCATTGACATGACAAGTATTTCCTTAATACTAACAAACTTTTACTAACACACTCAAATTTCTCTTTTAAGTAATAGGTATTTTCTTAACAATAACAAATTTTTTCTAATAGCACCAATGATAATTCCGTCAATGATAACAAATTTTTCTTAAAAGTAATATTTTTGGTCAATGATAACAAGTTATCTGTCAGAAGTAACAAGTTTTTCAGTCAAAAATACCAAATTTTTCTTAGAAGTAACATTTTTTTCGTTATGATAACGAGTTTTCTGCCAGAGGTAGAAAGCTTTCCTTAACACTAACAAATTTTTTCTTCGAAGTATCAGCTTTTCCTTAATACTAACAAACTTTCACCTAACATTATCAAATTTCTCTTAGAAGTAAGATTTTTTCGCCGGTGATAAGACGTTTTCTGCTTGAATCGTTTTAAAAAAAAAATACTGGGAAATCCGGCTCTCTCTATGGGAAATTCCGGCACTCGTGTATTATACGCCCCTCATTCTATGTGTAAAACTCGAGTACAAACCGGTTTCATCACTACTTTAAAAAAAATTGGGCTACATATTTACACATTAGGAGGATTGGTAAAGCATAGCGGGCCTGCATGCAAAATGTGTTAGGTACAATTCTTCTGTATATTATGAAGTAAGAATTGTTTTCTGACTTCAAACTGTCCCAATATTTTACCCTCCCCCCTCCCTTATGTGCAAATATATAGGCCAAATTATGTATTTCTCATCTATTTTGTCACTTTTCTTTGTTTTGTTTCGTGCTAAACTGAAAGAAACTAACGAAGAAACCAGTTTGTTCTCAGGTTTTACAAAGCGTAACTTGAGTGAGTGGCGTAAAATACATAAAAAACCAAAATTACTTCTCCCTACGGAAAATGAAAAAAAATTCAAATAAAATTCTCAAATTTGGAAAGCCTTATTTTCCGGGAGGGGGGGGGGGTATTTCCGTGGGGGTAAACGCCGGCCACCGTTATTGTCATCCCTGAAAGCATGTTCATGGGACCTTTCTACTATTTTGGAAAGTTAATATTCAGAAATTTTGATCTCCAATGCCTAAGGAGGGGCCAGTGGAGGCAAGAAAAGTCACAGAAGGGAGGTTCATCATCTTCTAACCTTAAAAGCACTAGAACATTCCAGGCTGGAAGAAACTGTTTAGACCTAATGAATAACCGGGGACACATTTCCTACATATTTGAAGGCAAATAAGCCGAATGTCCAAAATAAATCATACTAAGATGTCGCACAAGCAGAAGAAAATGCGTACTAGCTACTTTTTAGTTTTGTTTTCATTTTGATGACTAAAAGTATTTACTAGCTCTCTGACGCCAATGCTCGTGTCGCGGCGAAAGCCGCGACACGCGCACTTTTTTTTGCAACATCTAGTAAAACGGAAGCCAATCTAGTAAATTTTTCTCCCAAAACTAGTAAATGGGCAACGCCCAAATGGCCCTAAGTGGCAACGCTGAGCACAATACTTTTGACGCCGCGCTTTACTCCCAAACATGCTCTTGTGCAAGAATTCAAGATTTTGCTCGTTCTTGTTTTGTTTCAGTAAAAAGTGCATTATCTCTTTTTATTCAATCGTCCCAAATAAATTTTTTAGTGTATACATATCTCAGCGTGATGGATTTGAATATAAATCATTGCTGAATTCATTCATTCAATTACTGAAAAGGGCTTATCAATGGAGATACCACCAGATATATATATATATATATATATATATATATATATATATATATATATATATATATATATATATATATATATATATATATATATATATATATATATATATATATATATATATATATATATATATATATATATATATATATATATATATATATATATATATATATATATATATATATATATATATATATATATATATATATATATATATATATATATATATATATATATATATATATATATATATATATATATTATATATATATATATATATATATATATATATATATATATATATATATATATATAATATATAGATATATATATATATATATATATATATATATATATATATATATATATATATATATATATATATATATATATATATATATATATATATATATATATATATATATATATATATATATATATATATATATATATATATATATATATATATATATATATATTATATATATATATATATATATATATATATATATATATATATATATATATATATAATATATATATATATATATATATATATATATATATATATATATATATATATATATATAGCTTTGTATAGCTATATAGCTTATATAGCTGTATAGCTATATAGCTGTAGAGCTCTGTAGTGAATATCCATCTTGATATTAGCGAAATAGCCTGAATATTATGTTGATATGATGAGCGGAAAGCAAGATATTCCGTATCCCTGCCTAAGACCTGTCCCGGCCACAGTTCATATAATTATCCAGTATGATCATTCCCTATCTCACCCATTATAAAAAACCCGGACCGGGGTGCGAGTGCTCCAGAGAACGTAAAAACATAAGCGGCATCAGATCTTTTCACGGGTAGACAAGTCAGACGCGAAACAATCAGAAACAAGTGGAAACCCGCTATTACGAATAATGCACTTTACGCGAAACAATCGGAAACAAGTGGAAACCCGCTATTAATAACTGCACGAAGAAGTGGGAGGAGCTTTTTGTTCGCACCGAGAACGAAGACCAGAAATGATCTGCGATAAGCTTACTGGATAATTATATGAACTGTGGTCCCGGCCATCAAGTTCTAGTGCCCTTTTTAAGTAATCAATAAAAATGGGGGCAACTAGGCCCCCTCCTACGCTCATTTTTTTCCCAAAGTCACCCGATCAAAATTTTGAGGTATCCATTTTGTTCAGTATGGTCGAAAAATACAATAACTATATCTTTGAGGATGACTTAATCCTCCACAGTCCCCGGGGGAAGGTCTGCAAGTTATGAACTTTGCCCAATGTTTACATATAATATTGGTTATTGGGAAATATACAGAAGTTTCCTAGGGAAAATTTTCTGGTAGTTGGGGGGTGGGGGGGGGGGGGGGGGAGGGGTGGATCGGGGGTTTCGTGGGAGGATCTTACCATGAAGGAAGTTTTCATGGGGGAAGGGACATTTCTATGACGGGGGCGCCGGATTTCCCAGCACTATTTAGAAAAAAAAAACGATCAGAAATTAAACAAAAAAAACAAACAACTTTTTCAACTGAAATTAAGGAGCAACATCAAAACTTACAACAAACCGAAATTATTATGTATATGATTGGGTTTGCCCCCTAGTCATTACCTCGCTCTTTACGTTTAAGTTTTTTTTGTACTTTCATCAGAGCTATTTATTCTAATTAATGGCCTTTGTGATTAAGTGGTCATTCTTAAAGAATTGGAACAAATTTTGAACTTTAGTGTAAAGAGCGAGGTATTGACTAGGGGGCGAACCCCCCAATATACGTAACAAAAATATACTTATATAGAAGTTCGTTACGTAAGTTAATTCGTAAGTTACGTCAGATCAAAATTTCGAGAAAGCCATTTAGCCAAAAAAAAGTAAAATTAATATGCAAATTTTGTTTTATTTATTCATGTACAGTGCGCCAAAATGAAAGCTGCATTCATTAAGAAACGTTCAGAAATTAAATTAAAAAAAACCTGTTTTTTTAACTAAAAGTAAGGAGTGATATTAAAACTTAAAACGGCACTTTTGCATTATCAAGGCCTCTCGGCTTAATCACTATAGAGAAGGCAATGATAAAACCCGTTTTTGGGGGCTTGCTGACCCGTCGTATTTTACCCCCACCCCCCTAATATGCAAATATATATCCCAAATTTATTTCTAAAGTACTACATTTTTATCATACTTGGGTATATATTCTTAGGATTAATCTAACTTCACTTCTTGAGCGGTTGGGGTGAGGCGGGGTTGATTTGAAGTGCCGATTAATTTAAGTTTTCTCTTTCCATCATTTCACTATTATGGGCCGGGAAGGGAAGGGGTGTGTGAAATATATTACTTTTCGTTCATAATCTCTAAATGATATTTAGACTACTTGGCTAATATCAAACCGTTTTATGTATACATGTGCTTGATATAGCCAACCAGTTGGCTATCAAAAAACAGTCTAAGTATACACGAAATATAAAATAGCGAACCGGTTGGCTACTGAGGTGAGTCTATGTATATACAGACAAGAAAAATAGCTAACTAGGATTCTCTGCCATAAAGAGCTAAAAGTAATTTTTTAAGGAGGGGGGGGGGGGCAAGGATAATGGTGTTGACTGGCCTTTATTTAGTGAAAAGAGGTAAAAATAGGGTTAGAAAAGAGCCGGTCAGGATTAACAAAAAATGTAATTATTTTAACAGAGTGCAAATTATGGTACTAAAGGTTGAGTCTAAGAGGAGCTAAAAGTAATTTTTTAAGGAGGGGGGACAAGGGTGTTGACCTTATTTATTTAAAAGGAGGGGGGGGTAAGAGGAGGGTTAGGAAATTAGAAAAGAGGTTGCCTCAATTAAGAAAAATGTTATTATTTTAGCAAAGTGACAATGATAATTTATTTGGAGTGCCCATTAATTTAGATTTTCTCTTTTCCTTCTTTTTACTTTGATGGCCGGGACAGGTCTTAGGCAGGGATACGGAATATCTTGCTTTCCGCTCATCATATCTATATAATATGTAGGCTATTTCGCTAATATCAAGATGGATATTCACTACAGAGCTATATATATATATATATATATATGATTATATATATATATATATATATATATATAATATATATATATATATATATATATATATATATATATATATATATATATATATATATATATATATATATATATTATATATATATATATATATATATATATATATATATATATGATATATCCATTAATAAGCCCTTTTCAGTAATTGAATGAATGAATTCAGCAATAATTTATATTGAAATCCATCACGCTGAGATATGTATACACTAAAAATTTATTTGGGAAAATTGAATAAAAAGAGATAATGCACTTTTTACTGAAAAAAAAAAAAAAACAAGAACGAGCAACATCTTGAATTTCTTGCAAACAAGAGCATGTTTGGGAGTAACGCGGCAAATATTGTGCTGGCCTTCTTCGATTCAGCTTGTAGCGTAAACACATGGCCTGAAAAGAGAATATATTATTGGTAAAGTTTCTTTCTCTTACATTAGGTCTTCATGGTAAATGAGATCTAATAGCCAACTGTTTGGCTAATCTAAATGTGTATATAGCTGAGACTTTAATAGCAAACTAGTTAGCTAATTCTAGGCTCTAATATGTATTAGAAACCTTATTGATAGCTGACTAGTTGGCTATTTCCAAATGAAGGTTATATATACATGGGATCTTAGTAGCCATCTAGTTAGCTAATTTTAAATGTATAGGCTATTAGAAACTGTATTGATAGCTGACTAGTTGGCTATTTTCAAATGAAGGTTATATATACATGGGATCTTAGTAGCCAACTAGTTAGCTAATTTTAAATGTATAGGCTATTAGAAACTGTATTGATAGCTGACTAGTTGGATATTTTAAACTAAAGTTTATGTATACATTTGACATTTAATAGCCAACTTGTTAGCTAATTTTTATATTGTATATAGAACTCTATTATTAGCTTACTTGTTGGCTAACTAAGGTTGCTATGTATATATAGGTGAGATTTAATAGCCAACCAGTTGGCTAATTTAAAGATTGTATAGGGGTTAGGTTAGGAAAATGTAACTTTCAGGGATGGATCTAAAGGCTAGAGTATGTTCCGGGAAAGTATTTTGAAGTACCTACCTCCTCTCATTCTCCCTTTAGAGGTTCCTGAAATTTGCCTACATGATAGGCCTATTACCTATTAAAATTTTGACAAAACATATTTTACCTTAATTTCCAGCAAAGTATAATCACCTTTTCACCTACGGAACCGTAGGGGATTGTACTTTGGTTTCCAGTTCTCAGTTTCTTTTTCTCCAACGATACTTTAAAGCCCAGCGCTCACAGAACCCAAATTCATTAACACTTTAGCGCCCATTACCCACAGCTTCCAACTTGTAAAATAAATATTAGCATATCCAAGCCTCAATTCATAAAGCTAAATCTAAGTTTATTTTACCTTTATCACAGCAAATTTATTGTCAATTTCTTCTTTAAATAGCGAGTCGTAAATCACAGATGGTGTGGGCATACACAAAAGAATTCTACTAGTCACAAAGATATATTGAATTTGTGTCAGCAAGCGCAATGTGTCAGAGAGATCATTCTCAATTTGCAGGAGGGGAGATTTGACTTCTGTCGGCAAGCACATTTCATAGAGAGACGCATCAAGCTACAGAAAAGTTCAACTTTGCGTGTTATAAATATTCGAGATAATCGAGATAATATTCGATTTTTTTTAAGTGAAAAACAATGCCCCGAAAATTTAACATAAAATGCAATAGGTGCCCCATTGTTAAAAAACTTAGTGACTTTTTTATTGAAAAAAACCAGTTGCCAAGCGCCCACGAACCCAAACAAAGAGAGATCATATCAAGTTACAGGAGGGGAGACTTGACTTCTTTAGATAAACGCATGTTACAGAGACTTATCAAGGTACAGGAAGATCAACTTTGGGTGCAACAAACATTCATAATATTTGATTCAGTGTTGCTAGTTTCCCTCCAATCACTTTCGACTATTAAAAAGGGCACTAGCCCATTGAATTTCCATCGAATTGGCCTTTTTTGAAATTTTTATGACAACGCCTTCTATTAAAACCTTATATGTCCCAAGGGCATAACTTAAAACCCTTCCGATAAGGGTTTTGGGGGAGTGTCCTTCTCAAAAACATATTTTCTATCTGGAAATCAACTAGCCTACGCTAAACAAAATAGATATCTCAAAATTTTGATTGAATGTGTTTGGGTTAATGATGGACATGGGGGGGGGGGGGGGCTAGTTGCCCTCCAATAACTTTTGACTGTTAAAAAGGGCACTAGCCCTTAGAATTTCCAATCAAATGAGCCCCTTTTGAAGTTTCTACAACAACACCTTCTTAAGAAAACCTTATATGCCCCCAGGCCATAAATTAAAACCCTTGCCTTGAGGGTTTTGGAGGAGTGTCCTCCTAAAAAATATATGTACTATCTGGAAATAAACTAGCCTACGTTGAACTAAATGGCTAATTCAAAATTCTGATTGGATGTGTTTGGGGAAATGATGGGCATGGGGGCTAGCTGCCCTCCAATCACTTTCAACTATTAAAAAGGGCACTAGTCCTTTGAATTCCCAATTGAATGAGCCTGTTTTGAAGTGTCTACGACAATGCCTTCTATAAAAACCTTATATACCTCCAGTGTATAACTTAAAATCTTTGCCCTGAGGGTTTTGGGGGAGTGTCCTCCTCAAAAACATATTTTCTATCTGAAAATCAACTACGCTGAACAAATGGCTATCTCAAAATTTTGATTGGATTTTTTGGGGGAATAATGGGCGTGGGGGCGAGGGGGGTGGGGGTAGTTGCCTTCCAATCACTTTCGACTTTTAAAAAGGGCACTAGCCCTTTGAATTTTCAATCGAATGAGCCTGTTTTGAAGTTGAACGCCTTCAAGTAGGACAACGCCTTCTATCAAAAAAATCTTATTTGAGTAGAATGCATTTTCTGGATTCCATGGAAGCTATAGGAAAACATTTCTATGGAAGCTCTACAACCTTTTCAAAGTGAGTGAGTATCCCCTCGCATGGCATTATACTTTTCTTTATGCTCTAGGAATTACCATGCTATTTGCTTAATGCTCTACATCTTTTCAAAGAGAGTGAGTATCCCTTTAGTCAAGACTAGTTTGTTAGGAATGCGTTGCTGCTAACTCAGAATAGTAGGCTACACTCATAGTAGGCTACACTCAGAATTGATTGATTGGCATATGGCTTTATATCATTTTGTGTAAAAGCTAACTCTATTTGCAAAAAAAAAGGATATAGCATTTGCGAATTGAACTGTATGAACGATCTTAATTGAATAATAGGGAAGAGACAGAGCTAGATAACATTTGCGAATTGGATTGTATGAAGGCGGTAAAAAGGGCTAAACTGATTAGCAGTTGAAGTAACCCCAAAGGGTTTGTTAACTCAAGAAATTTTTTATAAATTTGGAACAACATAAGTCTACGAAAATACTTAACGATGATAGAATGACATTGTGACTCGACCTAGCTTTACCTCTCGATGTGTTCTGTAAAATACATAAGTGGTGTTTGAACAGTGATGTCAATTTAAAATAGGGTCTAACGTTATAGTATACTAAAAAGTTGATACTAATAGAGATGTAGATGGTTAGAAAAGAATTTTAATAAACAAATTAAGAACAATCCATAGAAATCCATACAAATCAAGTAGTGAGCTATATATGAGTATGAACCATCAAGGATCATAAACACCAATGACCCTAACCATCAGGGACATCAACCCCCAAAGGTCCCCTATCTCCAAACTCCGTATCTCCGTATCTTTTTTTTCACGTATCTTAATATGTCATGACGTATGCTTATGGCTCTAATGATTGTACTCTCTGCTTGCTCAGAGACACGATGCGGCTTTCCCATGGTACTCTATGTCCGTTTATCGACACTACCTAGTTTATTGGATGTATTAAATCAGTATTTTTTACACAGTGGAACAATAAAAAGAACTCATATCTCTAAGAATTGAAGATGCAGCATTTTAAGAAAGTATGTTCACATGATAGCGTTATTGTAGCATTGAATGCTGACAAGGAGAAGTATTTAAACTATGAAATAAGTACAAGTGGTAGCACTATTCGGAAACGTATGCGTGCATTGTCATGACAGTAAGGAATTACATTTCTTTGGAGTACCAAAAAAAATCAACTCTTATGATGGTGGATATGCGAGATTGAGAACTCAGGAGATGATTGAACTCAATGAGAATGCCAACATAAAAATAATAGTTGATGAAGAGGGGTATCTTCTTGCTAGTGTTTGTGGTAACATGTTACCCAGTGTTTTAAACCATATCGTCAGCTTTCGGGTATTAGCATTCAAATGAAAACAAAGACGAAAAGAAAGACCTACTCTTCTACTAATATATCATAAACCATATCTTGTGTACGTGCCAGAACTGTTACCTGTGTAAAAAGTGTGATAATAGACAGTGAAATTGCCAGAAAAATCAAAAGGGCATTGGCAGAAAATATCACTGAGGAATATAAAGATGAATCGATGAAAAAAAAGTACCTACAAACGTTACTGCCGTTGATCAAGCAGTCAATGAACCAAATAATACTAAAGACGAAAGGCATATTGACCCTGTCGATGTTACACCTGTAAAAATTGTGTATGACTCAAAATGGAATAATGATTATTCTACTGATTACGAACTAAGAGAAGACAATAGCTATAGTATCAAGAGAGAACATGGTGAACCATTTTATGGAAACAGATTCAAAACGTCCAAAGTTGATGATTGATATTAATTATGTATAATAATGTATCTACCATATATTTATATTATTATCATATTTGTCATTATTTCATTAAAAATATATCATCTATTACCTTTTCATATTCCCATTATTTCTAGGGTAAGCTAAGACAGACATTGAGAGAAGCAAACACCTATCCAAACACACTGGCAAAAAGAGTGAGAGACACATACAAATACATAGATTCAGACATACAAACCGACAAAGACAGGCACTGAGATAAGCAAACACCCGCCCAGACACATAGGCCAAGAGAGTGAGAGAGACAAAAACACGTGCAAATATATAGATTCAGACATGCAAAGCAGCAATCACAGGCATTGAGATAGGCAAAATACCCACCTAGACACATAGGAAAAGAGAGTGAGAGAGACAAAAAATACATGTAAATATATAGATTCTGACATGCAAACCATTGCTGACAGGCATTGAGATAGGCAAACACCTGGCCAGACACATAAGCAGAGGAAGTGAGAGAGACAAAAACACATATAAATATATAGATTCTGACATAAAAACCGACAAAGACAGTCACTGAGATAAGCAAACACCCACCCAGACAAAAAGGCCCAGATAGTGAGAGAGACAAAAACGCATGCAAATAAACAGATTACCACATACAAACCAACAATGACAGGCATTGAGATAGGCAAACACCCACCCACACATAAGCAAAGAGAGTGAGAGTAACAAAAACACGTATAAATTTATAGATTCTGAAATACAAACTGACAAAGACTGGCACTGGGAGAAGAAAACATCCACCCAGACACATAGGCAAGGAGAGTGGGAGAGATAAAAACACATGCAAATATATTGATTCAGGCAAACAAACCGGCAGAGACAGGCACTGAGATAAGCAAACACCCGCCCAAACTGATAAGCAAAAAGAGTGAGAGAGACAAAAACACATGTAAATATATAGATTCAGACATACAAAGCAACAATCACAGGCATTGAGATAGGCAAAAACATCCGCCCAGACACATAAGCAAAGGAAGTGAAAGAGACAAAAAACCCATATAAATATATAGATTCTGACATATAAACCGACAAAGACAGTCACTGAGATAAGCAAACACCCACCCGGACACATAGGCCCAGAGAGTGAGAGAGAAAAAAACACATGCAAATATATAGATTCAAAGATACAAACCAACAATGACATGCATTGAGATAGGCAAACACCCGCCCAGACACATAAGCAAAGAGAGTGAGAGTGACAAAAACACATATAAATTTATAGATTCTGACATAAAAACTGACAAAGACAGGCACTGAGAGAAGAAAACATCCGCCAGGACACTTAGGCAAGGAGAGTGGGAGAGATAAAAACACATGAAAATATATTGATTCAGGCATACAAACCGAAAGAGACAGGCACTGAGATAAGAAAACACCCGCCCAAACGCATAAGCAAAAAAGAGTCAGAGAGACAAAAATACATGTGAATATATATATATTCAGACATACAAAGCAACAATCACAGGCATTGAGATTGGCAAATACCCACCCGGATACATAAGCAGGGGAAGTAGGAGAGACAAAAACACATATAAATATATGGATTCTGACATGCAAACCAACAAAGACAGACACTGGGAGAAGCAAACATCCGCCCAGACGCACAGGCAAGGAGAGTGAGAGAGATAAAAACACATGCAAATATATTGATTCAGACATACAAACCGACAGAGACAGGCACTGAGATAAGCAAACACTCGCCCAAGACACATAGGCCCGAATAGTGAGAGAGACAAAAACACATGCAAATATGTAGATTCAGACATACAAAGCAACAATCCCAGCCATTGATAAAGGCAAACACTCGCCCAGATACATAAGCAGAGGAAGTGAGAGAGACAAAAGCACATATAAATATATGGATTCTGACATGCAAACCAACAATGACCGGCATTGAGATAGGCAAACATCCTCCCAGACACATAAGTAGAAGAAGTTTGAGTCCTTTGAATTAGTCCTTTTTGAAGTTTCTTTAACAACTCTGGCAAAGACCTAATTTCCAGAACTTTCAACTACGATGGATAAAATGTCCATCTCAAAATTTCGATTGGATGTGTTTGGGGAAATGGTGGGCGCGAGTTGGGCATTAGTTGCCCTGCATTCACTTTCGACATTTAAATAAGGCACTAGCGCTTTCAATTTTCAATTGAATGAGCCCGTTTTGAAGTTTCTATGACCAGTGAGGGTATAGCTTACAACCCTCTTGCTGAGGGCTGTGGGGGGAGTGTCATTCACAAAGACATATTTTCTGGACTTTTGAACTACGTTGAACAAAATGGCTAGCTCAAAATGTTTATTGGATATTTTTGGGTAAGTGGTGGGCGTGTGAGGGGTGATTCCCATCCGCCATACACAGTGCCATACACATGCCATACACAGAGATAAAAAAAAATGCAAATATATTGATTCAGACATACAAACCGACAGAGACAGGCACTGAGATAAGCAAACACTCGCCCAAGACACATAGGCCCAGAGAGTGAGAGAGACAAAAACACATGTAAATATATAGATTCAGACATACAAAGCAACAATCCCAGCCATTGATAAAGGCAAACACTCGCCCAGATACATAAGGAGAGGAAGTGAGAGAGACAAAAACACATTAAATATATGGACTCTGACATGCAAACCAACAATGAAAGGCATTGAGATAGGCCAACGCCCTCCCAGACACATAAGCAGAGGAAGTTTGAGAGAGAAAAATACATATAAATATATGAAGTCTGACATACAAACCGACAAAGACAGGCACTGATATAAGAAAACACCCGTTCAGACACATAGACCCAGAGAGTGAGAGAGACAAAAACTCATGCACATATATAGATTCAGACATACAAAGCAACAATGACAGGTATTGAGACAGGCAAATACCCCGCTCAGACACATGAGCAAAGTGAGTGAGAGAGTCAAAAACAAATGAATACGTAGGCTCTGACATACAAACCGACAAAGACATGCACTGGGAGAAGCAAACATCTGCCCAGACACATAGGCAAAGAGAGTGGGAGAGATAAAAACACATGCAAATATATAGATTCAGACCTTCAAACCAATAATGACAGGCATCGAGATAGGCAAACACCAGCCCAGACACTTAAGCAGAGGAAGTGAGAGAGACAAAAAAGAGAGTGAGAGAGACAAAAAAAAGCATACAAATATATAGATTCAAACATACAAACCGACAATGACAGGCACTGAGACAAAAAAACACCTGCCCAGAGATACATCCAAAGAGAAGGAGAGAGACAAAAAAAAGACATACCAATACTTAGATTCAGACTACAACCCGACACTGACAAGTATTGGGACTAGCAAACACCCGCCCAGACACATAGGTAAGGAGATATCAGTAAGTAAGTAACAATCTATTGCCACTGGAGAAGCAAACATCCTCCCAGACACATAAGTAAAGAGAGTGAGAGAGTCAAAAAAATACATAAATATATAGATTCTGACATACAAACCGAGAGACAGGCACTGGGAGAAGCAAACATCCGCACAGACACATAGGCAAAGAGAGTGGGAGAGATAAAAACACATGCAAATATATAGATTCAGACACACACAAACCAACAATGACAGGCATTGAGATAGGCAAACACCCGCCCACACACATAAGCAGAGGAAGTGAGGGAGACAAAAACACATATAAATATTCTGTATTCTGACATACAAACCAACAATGACAGGCATTGAGATAGGCAAACACCCGCCCAGGCACATAAGCTGAGGAAGTGAGAGAGACAAAAACACATATAAATATAAGGACTCTGACATACAAACCAACAAAGACAGGCACTGAGATAAGCAAACACCCGCCCAGACACATAGGTTCAGAGAGTGAGAGAGACAAAACACATACAAATATATAGATTCAGACATACAAACCATCAATGACAGACATTGAGATAGGCAAACACCCACCCAGACACATAAGCAAAGTGAGTAAGAGAGAGTCAAAAAAACACACAAATATATAGATTCTGACATACAAACCGACAAAGACAGGCACTGGGAGAAGCAAACATCCGCCCAAACACATAGGAAAAGAGAGTGGGAGAGATAAAAACACATGCAAATATTTTGATTCAGACATACAAACCTACAATGACAGACATTAAGATATGACTATCCATCATTTCATTGAGTTTAGGTTGGATCAATTATTGATGGCACAACACCCGCTCAGACACAAAGTCATAGTGAGAGGGATATCCAAAAAGTTGGGTTCATCTAGGTTCACTTAGAATGGCGCGCCACTCTTTGTTGGCTTGTATGTCAGAATCCTTGTATTTATATGTGTTTTTGTCTCTCTCACTTCCTCTGCTTATGTGCCTGGGCGTGTGTTTGCCTATCTCAATGCCTGTCATTGATGGTTTGTATGTCAGAATCCATATATTTTATATGTGTTTTTGTCTCCCTCACTTCCTCTGCTTATGTGTTTGGGTGGCTGTTTGCCTATCTCAATGCCTGTCATTGTTGGTTTATATGTCTGAATATATATATTTGCATGTGTTTTTACCTCTCCCACTCTCTTTACCTATGTGTCTCTGCGGATATTTGCTTCTCCCAGTGCCTTTCTCTTTCGGTTTTGTATGTCAGAATCTATATATTTATGTGTTTTTTTTTATTCTCTCACTCTCTTTACTTATGTGTCAGGGCGGATGTTTGTTTCTCCCAGTGCCAAGAGATTGTTACTTACTTACTTATATCTCTTTACCTGTGTGTCTGGGCCGGTGATTGCTAGTCCCAATGCTTGTCATTGTCGGGTTGTAGTCTGAATCTAAGTATTTCTAATCTTATTTTTTTCTAAATTTTCTAAATTAGCAAATTAGCAAATGTATTAAATTTTCGGTTAGACCCGAATGGTATTCTATCCTTTTACATCTTCTTAATGTTTATAATATATACTGTGTTTTGTTACTGATGCTTAATTTGAAGGATCTGGCTGATGGATTTTATTGATTTTTAATAAAAAAACTTTCCACACAAAATAAATTTTACAAATATAAAATAAAGAACTCCTTTAAACCAAAAATGAACAAAAATAGAATCCAATAATCTACCAATCATACAACTACCAAAATTCAGTATCAATACATAAATGAAACCCAAAACAAACAGAAACTAAAATACGTCAAACTCAGATCTGAGTAGAGTTATAAATCCCTATGCTGTCTAAAAGCCAGAATATAACTTGTACTTTACTGAAAAATATTCAAATGAATGTACTCAAATAATGTGCATTGTCAGTTTAATATACATATGCTTGCATTTATTCCTTAAAATCTTAATTAATTTTTGATTTCTTAAAGTTATAAAAGTGAAAATATTTCACAGAATTTTTTTTAGTAAAGTACAAATTATGTTCTTGCCTTTAGAAAGCATAGGGCTTAGAACCCAACTCTGATTAATTTATGCTCGTTTTGGGTTTGACTCATTTTAATTTCTGTTTGTTTTGGGTTTCAACTATTTATTGATACTGATTTGTGTTAGTTGTATGCTTGGTATATTATTTGATTCTATTTTAGTTCATTTTAGTTTAATGGAGTTCTTTACTTATGTTTTGCAAAAAGTTTGTTTGATTAATTTCTGTTCGTTTTATATTGACATAGTCATAGAATTTTTTTCAGTAAAGTACAAATTGTGTTCTTGCCTTTAGAAAGCATAGGGCTTAGAACCCAACTCTGATTAATTTATGCTCGTTTTGAGTTTGACTCATTTTAATTTCTGTTTGTTTTGGGTTTCAACTATTTATTGATACTGATTTGTGTTAGTTGTTTGCTTGGTAGATTATTTGATTATATTTTAGTTCATTTTTAGTTTAATGGACTTCTTTACTTATGTTTCGCAAAAAGTTTGTTTGATTAATTTCTGTTCATTTTATATTGACATTGTCTTTTTAGGAAGAAAGACTAAGCCTCTTCTGAAGTTAAATAACCATCACTTCCACAGAAACCTTAATACCCCTTGGGCATAATTTACAACCCTTGTCCCAGATTTTTGTGTTTTTTCAACCCAGAAGCCTTGTTATATGACATTTAGACTATTTTGAATAGAATGGCTATCTCAAATTTCTATTAGACACATTTCGCGATAATATGGCATGATTGTAGGGAGGAAAGGGTAGCTGCCCTCTGATCAATTTGACTCTTAAAAAGAGCACTAGAGCGTCTGATTACCAATCCAGTGAGTAACCTTTGAAGTTCATATAACATACTTACTATAAAAACATTATATATCCCCAGTGCATAGCTTACAATCTTTGCCTTGACGGCTGGGGGATTTGTTATCCTCAAAGATACAATTTCCAGACCTCTCTGATAGGCTTAATAATATGGCTATATAAAAATTTTGATTGGAATTGCTTAGGGAAATGATAGGCGTTGAGAGAAACATTTACCCTCTGATCACTTTTAACTAACAAAAAAAGGCACTAGCCATCTAAATTTCCAATCGAATTAGCTCTTTCGGGATCTTCTATGACAAATTTTTTTTATAAAAACGCTATATGCCAAAAGGGCATAACTTAAAACCCTTGCTCTGAGGGTTATAGCGGGAGGGTGTCATCCTCAAAGACATAATTTTGAGACATTTCAACTACGTGGAACAAAATGGCCATATCAAAGTGTTGATCGGAAATTTTTGTGGAAATGATGGGCTTAGGGAGGCATAGTCTCCCCCTAATTACTTTTGAATATTAAAAAGGGCAATAGCCCTCTCAATTTACAATCAATTTCCAATTTATAAGGCATTAGCCCTCTCAATTACCGATTGAATGAGTCCTTTTTTGAAGTTTCTTTAACAACTCTGGCAAAGACCTAATTTCCAGAACTTTCAACTACGATGGATAGAATGTCCATCTCAAAATTTCGATTGGATGTGTTTGGGGAAATGGTGGATGTGAGTGGGGCATTAGTTGCCCTGCATTCACTTTCGACTATTAAATAGGGCACTAGCGCTTTCAATTTAAAATTGACATGAGCCCGTTTTGAAGTTTCCATGACCAGCGAGGGTATAGCTTACAACCCTCGTGCTGAGGGCCGTGGGGGGAGTGTCATTCACAAAGACATAATTTCTGGACTTTTGAACTACGTTGAACAAAATGGCTAGCTCAAAATGTTTATTGGATATTTTTTGGTAAATGGTGGGCATGTGAGGGGTGACAGTTTTCTGCCAATCACCTTTGACTATTAAAAAGGGCACTAGCCTTTCAAAGTTTTGAAGTTTTCGAAGTTTTTGTGACAAACCTATCTATAAAAACATTATATTTCCCCAGGACATGACTCACAGCCCTTGTCCTAAGGTTGTGGTGGGGGGGGGGGGGGGTATCATCCTCAAAGACATACATCCAGAACTTTAAACTACTTTGAAAAAAGGCTATCTCAAACTTTTGATTGGATGTGTTTCGGGAAATGGTGGACGGAGAGGGGGGTTAGTTGCCCTCCAATCAGTTTCGACTAGCCTTATAATTAGCCAATTTCAAATTGAATAAGCCTTTTTTGAATTTTCTGCAACAATATTTTCTATAAGAAAAACCTTATATGCCCCCAGGGCATACCTCAAAACCATTGCCCTGAAGGCTGTGGGGGGGAGGAGGGGCTGTCATCCTCAAAAACCTAATTTCCAGAACTTTCATCTACGTTAAACAAAATTGATATCTCAAAATTTTGATTGAATGTGTTTGGGTAAATGATGGGCGCGAGAGGGGGGTTAGTTGACCTTAAATCACTTTCGACTTTTAAAAAGGGCACTAGCCCATTCAATTTCCAATTAAAGGAGCCCTTTTCGAAATCTTTACGAAAAAACTTTCTTTAAAAACCTTATATGCCCCCAGGGCATAACTTACAACCCTTGCCCTGAGGGGTTTGGGGGGTTTGTCATCCTCATAGTTATAATTTTCGCATCATTCAACTACGTTGAAGAAAATGTCTAACTCACAATTTAAATTGGATATGTTTGGGGAATAACCGGCGGTAGAGGGGAATTAGTTGCCCTCCAATCACTTTTGACTATTAAAAAGGGCACTATCCCTTTCAGTTTTCAATCAAATGAGCTATTCCGAAATGTATATGACAACACTTTTCCATGAAAACTTTATATTCCCTCGATTTATAAATTACAACCCTTGCTCTGAGGGCTCTGAGGGGTTTTTCATCCTAATTCTCGAACTTTTATCTACGTTGAACAAATTGAATATCTCAAAATTTTTATTGCATCCAATTATTAAAGAAGTACTCTAATTATTAGATCACTAGCACTTTGAATTTCCAACCGAGCACTCTTTCAATTTCCAATCGAGTGAGCTCTTTTTAAAATTTTATGACAACGCTCCCTATAAAAACCTTATATACTCCCAGGGCATAACTTACAAACCTTGCCCTGAGAATTGTAGGGGAATTTCATCTTCCAAGATATAATTTCCAGACCTTTCAACTACGTTGAACAAAATGTCTATCTTAAAACTTTGATTTGATGTGTTTGTGAAAATGGTGGGTGTGAGACTGGAGTTAGTTCCCCTCCAATCACTTTGGGCTATTAAAAGACCGCTTGCCCTTTGAACTTCCAATCGAATGAACACTTTTAGAAGTTTCTACGAAAACACTTTCTATAAAAAAAACCTTATATACCCCAGGGCATAACTTACAACCATTGCCCTGAGGGGTTTTGGGTGATTTTCATCCTCAAAGATTCAATTTCCGAAATTAAATTTAATAAATTTTGATATAAAATTTAATTTTATTTTATTCATAAGCCTGTTGTGGAATGATTGCTTAAAATTGAAACTGTCAAGAATTGTATTTTTAAGAGTATTATAAGATTATAAGAGAGTCAGCGTCCTTTTTATTTTTCATTATCCTCGTAAAAAATAATAATAATTAAAGGAAATTATTTTAAACACGGATAATTGTTTTAGTAAGACATTGAAAAATTAGAAAAGAGCTTTTTAATATGAATAAAAACATAATAACAGAGTTCCAAATATTTCGGCTTCGCATATGGAATCCAGAAATTAAAGGATAAGGGAGAAAAAACTAGCCTATACAAATATTAAGACATTTTTATTAGCTTTTTAATATAGATATTAGCTTGTTAACATGAATATAAAACATAATAACATAATTGCAAATTTTTGGCTTCAGAAATGGAATCCAGAAATTAAAGGAAAAAGGGAGAAAAGACTGGCCTACACAAATAATAAGAAAACAAAACCAGTAAAAACAAACAAGAAAACAAACAAGGAAAAAAAACGCAGATTCTTTCCTTTTTTTATAGTGTTTAATCTTTATTCTTGGTATTTCTTGATTTCAATTGTTTTATTCTCTGTTTCCATTGATAAAGGTTTCAAGTTTATCCAGATTTATTGGGATTTCTGTAATTATTTTTGTATTAATAATTTCGTTTACTGTCATATTTACCTGTTTTAACTATATTTTTGTTACAATTTTAAGTAGAAAGACAGTGTGGTCTAACTGATTATGGAAGAAAACTATAGATATATGTGGGAGAAGAATTAGGAACAGTTTATTTTAATTTGATTTATCAGGAGAGAAAATCGAAATTCCATGGGATTCTTGGTTCCTTTTCATGTTTGACTTTTTCTTGCTTGATTTTAATCTTATCGTTTTCCTGATTTCTTCACCTTTCTCAGATTATACTGTAATTATATTTTCTTCAATTTATTCCCATTTTCTGTACTTTCTTCACTTTTGGCTATTTTTCATGGCCTGCAATTTTCTTCCTCGTCATTATAAGTACCTTTACCTTGTTTCGGGCCTTTCCTTCAATATTGCCTAACGGTATTTTCTCCTCTGCTTGCTTATAACTTTTCAAGTCCTCAAAAACCTCTGATGAATTGATAGACCGAAACCGTCCATTCCTCCAAAACCGTTGATGAGCTGTTGGTCTGTGTCTTTCTATGTTGAACACCAATCATGATAGTACCTGCTGCTTGTTTAATTTCTTTTTGCCATTTCCTTTCTCTGGCTCTATTTTTACTTCTCCTAGCGAATCTTTCACTCTCCTAAAGGAAGTTTCTCTGACTACAACTTCTTTAGTTAGGTTTGTCGGCTCAACTTTTGTTTCTGTAGAATTTTTCTTCTTCTTTCATATTCATCTCAGTCACCAAGGTTTTGACAATATCTTTCATCATATCGTGCTGTGTCTCCCTTGGATTCTTATTTAATTTCTCCTTTCCTTTTTTCTTCCTCTTTGTCAATTTTTACTAACATTAAAGCTTCTTCAACTTTGTTTTCCTTTTTAACGTCTTTATATTTCTCAATACCTACACTTTTTTTTAAATCCCTTCTCCTTTTCTCTACGTTTTTTTTTGGCTTAGTCATTCTTTAGTGTCAGCAATTTTTCTTCCTCACATTTTTGAAGTACCTCTACCCTTTCTTTGGCTTCCTGCTCAATATCATTCAGCGTTGTTTTGTCTTACTCTTGCCTATCCCTTTTTAGTTTATCCAAAGCTATCGATGTTGGAGATTACTATTTGCAGACTGGAGATTAGATTGCAGATGGATAAACTGCCGTTTTTGATTGTTTCTTCTTCCACTTCAGAATAAATTTTATCCGCCGCTCTAGTATGAAGTTTTCAGACTAGAGCAGGTGGCTTGTGTCTGTCATGCTCTACATCAATTCTGATAGCACCTGATGGTTGTTTAATGTCTTTCTTGGTTTTTTCTTTCACTGGGGCTTTATTTATTTCTCCTGGGGTTTCTTCTACTTCCACAGAGTAAGTTTCTCCCTCTGAAGTTTCTGCTACCTCAACCATCGTTTCTGTCGGATATACTTCTTCTTTCATATCTGTCTGTTTCACTATAGTTTTCAAAAGGATCTTTTTTCATTTTCTGCTTTGTCTCAGCCTTTAATTCAGGTTTAATTTTTTCCTTGCTTTTCCTTTTATCTCTATTAAGTTTTGCTAATCTTTGAGTTTCTTCTACTTTCTTTTCCTTTCCAACCTCAATTTCTCGCTTGATTTCGTTCTTTTTGTCTTTCTGATCTTTTTTTTCACCTTTCTCGGGACATACCATATCTACAATTTTTTTTCCAATTTATTCGTACTTTTTTATGTTCTTAAATTTTGTCATAGGTTACAGGCTGCAATTGTTCTTCCTCATCATTTTGAAGCACCTTTACCTTGTCTTGGGAATCAGAATCAAATTTCTCAACTTTAATATGAAAAGAACAGAAAAGAATTTCTGGATTTCGCCCGCTATTCCTTAGCAGGTACATTAAGGTACATTGAAAGTACCTGTTTATTAATTCCCCCTTTTTAATAACCTTCTTCTCTATGGCCAACTTGCCTGCCTCTTTTTATTAATCCTAGTATATCTCATTGATCTTTCAATCGGAACATTAAAATGTCTCATTGCTTTCTTGGAAAATAAATATTTTGTTCCAGGTGGGGTTCAGGGCCATTCTTTACCCTCCGCAGTACGGTAAACTTTCTTATTGCATGACACTAACATATAGTATTGGATTCCATTTCACTTCAAAAACAGACGGAACTTGTTCATGCTTAATACATTCAACATATATTTTGGTTAATTGAATAAACGACATCTGAATATTTCACTCAGAAGAGAGAATCGTAATGTGAACAGTCGAAGTATATTGTTATGTTGAATTGAATAAAAAATTATACAATATACATATATTTTGGTTTGAATCAATGTATTTTTCAGCTCCAAGGAAGTTTTTGTGATTATTTTTTTTAGATTATCTTTCAAGTTGTGTTAATTCTGGAAACACCATACAAGAAATCAATATACTATTTGATATAGCTTTGAACGAGAAATTGTGTATTTATTTTTGTGTACACTTTTTTTTTACAAATAGCTCTATTTTTCTTAGAAATTAACACCCTGGGATTTTATGGCCTGAAGAAACAATTTAAAGTCATGGGTTAGACAAAATTCCCTTAGAGCCTTAATCTTGGAAAAAAAAATCCTATGAGTGACTTCATATTTGTTTGCATATTTCAAGACCATAATTTATGTAATTTTTCCCCAGGAGTGGTCGTATTGTTTTTAGTACCTTTGATGCAATTAAAACTACAAAAGATGAAAAAAAACTTCTAATAGGTATAAGAATTCATGTAATAAGAAACAGTAAAAGTTATTTTATTAAACTGGAACGCGTGAGTCTACCATGTGCAAAGTTATAATAGGATGATAAATGACTGAACTGCTAAGGAAAAAGGCGCGGCACAAGAAACAGCAAAAATCACATTGAATTATAAACGAAAATGTGACTTAAAATTGGACAATAACACAATAATAATGCTATCATGATATTTAAATGATAATATTAGAAATTTCTATTGAATAAGAAACGTTTCATTTTAGCATGTGTAAAGAAAAACAGGAAGGAGGACTGTTGTTCACGTCAGAGCTTCCTAGTTCAGCTGAAATAGCTGATATATATATATATATATATATATATATATATATATATATATATATATATATATATATATATATATATATATATATATATATATATATATATATATATATATATATATATATATATATATATATAGATCTATATATATATATATATAGTATATATATATATATATAGTATATAGATATATATATATATATATATATATATATATATATATATATATATATATATATATATATAATATATATATATATGATATATCATATATATATATATATATACATATATATATAATATCCTCTATACAGTGCCGTCTTATATATATATCTATATATATATATATATATATATATATATATATATATATATATATATATATATATATATATATATATATATATATATATATATATATATATATATATTAATATATATATCTATATATATATATATATATATATATATATATATATATATATATATATATATATCATAAGTGGAATCGAGTACGAGCTCAGTCCGAATCTAGAACGCTTTCAGTCGTTCATACTTAACACATTCAGTCTGTTTTATGATTACTTCAATAAAAAATTTGAACATCTAGTCTCATTTAATGGTCCAAGCAGTTAATTTTTTTCAGTGTGAATTTAGGTTTTTCGGGTTTTTTCTTTTGGTATTGTCATATTTGATAGTTCAAGTAGACTAAATTTCTTCTTTTTTCCCCGAAAATAAGGATTTGTAATAATTACCTATGCTTCTTTTAGTGTTCTTAAAGAATTAACAGGAATGTTGAGGCGTAGAAAAGTTGTACTTACGTTATGGAAAGAAAGTGAGATGTTTAGAGTGTGACTTGTGGCCTCTATTATCACCAAAGCTAATGGTAACGAGTAACTCTGGATAGCACCTTAGTAACAAGGTAGCCTACACTAGTTAGAATGATACATGTCAGGCCTCGAATGAGATACATGTCTCATTCTAGGCTTGGTTGATGGTTATATTGTTTGTTGACTATATGGTTGGATGGTTATATTGTTTGTTGGTTGCAAGTTTGATGTTGTTTCTTAGTTCTGTTTGTTGATGGTTACGTGGTTTGATGGTTATATTTTTTTTTGGTTATGTGGTTTGATGTCGTTTCTTAGTTCTGTTCTGTCTCTTGATGGATGTGTGGTTGTTTGTTGTTCCTGAATTCTGTTCTGTTTGTTGATGATTATATGGTTTGAACTTGTTTCTTAGTTCTGTTCTGTTTGTTGATGGTTATGTGGTTTGATGGTTATATTGTTTAATGGTTCTGTGGCTTTATGTTGTTTCATAGTTCTGTTCTGTCTGTTGATGGTTATGTGGTTTAATGTTGTTTCTTAGTTCTGTTCTGTTTATTGATGGTTATATGGTTTGATGTTTTTCTTAGTTCTGTTCTGTTTGTTGAACGTTAAATGATTTGATGTTGTTTCATAGTTCTTTTCTGTTTTTTGATGGTTAGGTGGTTTGATGTTTCATAGATGTTTCTATGCCTATTAAACACAGACAGATGTTTTCATCATTGTCAGATAAGAGTGAGTCTAACAGGACAGGAGCATGTGTCTCTTTCTTGGCCAATCAGGGAGTCGGAAATACGAGGACAAGATCGAAGTGAATATAAGGACAGAATTTTTCTATAGTTGTTATTAGTGTGAGAATAGAATTCAAGGAGTGAGAGCAGGTTGAATTTATTCATTGAGATATATTTGCAATAATGAGTGGAATTTTGACACTATTAGAAGTTGATAGCAGCAGCAGCAACGATACAAGAGCACCAAACATTGCGGTAGAAATCACGATAGAATCACGGCTTTGTCTTGATGGGATGAAGTATATGCAAGATATGTGTTATCTTTGAGTAATTTTAAAATGGAGGATCAATTAAGCTTCGCTGCAACAGTTGATGTAGCACATGTGAATAGACTTCAAAGTGCTTTAAATGCAATAGTGACTTATGTAAAGGACAATAAATTATATCGATAATTGTATATGTATAATATATCATTGTTGTAATTATACACGCTCAATAAAATTGTTTCGAAATCGAAAATGTCTCCTTTCTTTTTTGTTTTTAGGTAATATTTTAGGCTATCGAATATTCTTGAAGTAGAACGAATCCTGGTTAGTCTAGAGTCAGCAGTAAGAGTGATAGGATTGAAAGATGAATAAATTTGAGAAAGGGAGAACTAGGTCGAATCTTGTGATTATGGAAAAACATTTGATTTCGAATGACGATTTTCTCGAGTTATCCCTTCAACGGAAGATATTCTCACAGGAACACTTGACAATATAATGAAAACTGATTCTTCTCCATTGGACTATTGTATGAAGCTATTATGCCGTGACTCAAATGCTTTATTCAATTTATTGATAAATTAATTCAAACAAAGCAGAATATTACCGTGGATATACTTTTGAAAACATTGCCATAGATTCTGTGTAGATAGCCCCCCCTTCGAAAGAGGAAACGTCACAGAGTTACTCCTCTCCCATTCACTCCGAATTTATCGAATGTGGATCAGTTTCTTTTTAACTTTGAGAGAGCTGACATCGGAAATCAAAAAAATGTTCTATACATGACCACTTTGTATGTACACTCTTAGCAGTTGGTCATCATGTGAGAATCGTACAATTATTGACGATTATAATGAAAAGTGCAAATTATGCAATCCCTGTAAGTTACATAGTGGATATGCAGCACAAATTAGAGGCTGCAATTCATGTCTTGAAGAAATTTGTGACTCTCACCCTAGAGGACACCTTTGCTCCAATTTTCACAATGACAAATGTGATCAGTGGGAGAATACTTATCCACTTTTGATTGGAAAGAACCCCAAACGTGATTTTAGTTTGTTTCTACGAGATTGGTATCATCGTGGTTTTAAATTATTTTGGGAGGAAGAATCATGTCTGCTATTCAACTGTTGGGGTAACAAGACAATTTGGTTTTTACGTCATCGTTGTGACAACACTGCCTATTATGACTATAAACCCAGAGATATTTATTTGACAGTTACCAAATGTGATTCACCATTTGAAAACACTGTATATGATATTGCTTCAAATAGACAAATTGACACACGTGAATTTCACAATATGAATGCAAATAGTATCATTGACTATACAAAGAGATATGACAAGAGTGAAGTTATATTGTACTGTAGAAAATGTGACCCTGACTTTGCAGCCAATCAAGATCAATCAAGTGAATTCAAATAATCTGCCGGCATTAATGGTTCTTGACAGTTGCCTATACACCGATGAAGAAATCTAAAGTGTAGAATAAAGACATTGTTGTATACATTTTTTTATTAATACACAAATTAACATACATTTCTAAGTAATTTACTCGTAGGGCACTAAAATCAATATTATACAGGTCTGAGAGGATATTTTCCACCATAAAGTCGTTTAGACGTGGATTGTCTACATAAATGTTGATAAACTGCTTGTATGTATAGCCACAACATCTGAACACGAAATATATTAACGCATGGAAACCACAACTTTTAGTCGTCAGATCCTGTACTCTCTTTCGATTTTGAATAATAGTTTTTGCACTGCTCTCAATATATTTGCTGATGTGTGGAGCGTAGAATGTATAGTGTAGGCCGATAGGATCAAAAATTCAACCGTCTTCATTGTTTGAATGATGCACAACCAATGGCCGGTATTTACGGTCGACGGACTGCTATTAACAATGAATAGGGTATTGTTTGCACATTGAATTTTCCAAAAAAAGTCCGAGAGTTGACAATAGGATCTCTATTTGGACATGTAGGGGTCCATATTAAATACATTTATTATTGGACTGGTGTCCATGGCACAAAGTTTAGTAGAACACTGCCTTTGGGAGTGATTTTCCAATAGGTTTCAAATTGATTAATGAAAATTAGTGCAATACTCTCAGGTAATGGGTCGGCAAGTGTTACACTCTAAACACACACTCCCCGTTAGCACTATACTCATATCCTGAGTGCCAAATTGGTCAGTACAATTATACCATGTGTTTTAGCTAACATTTCTTTGGTTATACCATTTCGAAATATTTGTGAATCATTATCTAGGGTTTGCATTGTCAACTCATACAAAGTCCTATGGGATTTCTCAAAAGATAGATAGTAGAGTTGTTTTCCATTTACTTTGCAGACAAGAGATGAAAGCCCAGACATCTCAAATTTATGTGGGCAGCCAGTCTATGATCCTATTGCACTAGCTTTTTTTAAAATGCCAATGCTAATTTTGATGGAATTTCGCCATTGACAAAGGATGAGTCGGTGAAGGTACGTGAGCCTGTGGCAATATGACGTTGATGGGTGATCATATGAGGAACAAGTAGTTTAATGTTTATTCCACTAGCTCTCAGTTTTTCCACTGTCAAAGCAACAGAACTCATGACCTATTATTTCAGTACATGTACTATTGCCAAGGTTAGGGAGAGAGTCACATCAGGATTGGCAGGAAGTTCCTTTCATAAAATGAAATTGGATTGAGCAAGCGTCAATTTTATATCCACTTCAATATTGGGTAGTAGCCATTGAGGTATATTAAATATTTCATGATATATTTTTCAAACTAGATATAATTCACTAGTTGTAGCATTTTAAGTGCATCTGTACTATTAGTATCAGTAATATATTCATATCCATTCGGGGTGCCTCTCAATTCCTTGTGTGACTTGGGTGTCATCAACAATTTGATAAATTTCACTACTTGTTTAATTCGAGAGATTGTTGCTTGTGCTCACCAAAGTGCCATTTATGAAGACACTGATTTGACGAAAAAAAATTATTTAATACACAATTTTCATAGGATAATCCATCGGCTATAATTGGCAATGTATTGTCGGATTTCCGGACTTTCATTCGTAAGTCTATAAATGTCGAAGACATGTCCATCAAGTAGTCTTCACTGGAATAAATTTGAAAGAGGATATTATCGGAGAGGGGTTGTAGTGGATAAAATTGTCCATAGTATCCATGTTTTACGCTTACATCAACATTTTCTGTATTGAATAGATTTAAAGATGAAGTGACTGATGGATGCAAATCCTTATGCGGTAGATATGCATTCTTTGAAAAGAGATCCAGTTTTTGATCTAACAATTTTCTTCCTGGGGCTTTTTCTCCTGTTTATTGTGCGTGCCGTCTTTTTCCTTCTTTACTTTGGTAGGAGTGATGTCGTTTCTGACCTGAGTAAAGACTTCCCATTTTTTAGAATTACATAGATATTTTCTACTGTCTACAAGTTTAATTGTACAATGGCCTTCTAGTTTAACTAGAGGACAGGGGTAGAAAACGAAATTGTTCGATCCAGTATGACTTTCAAGTCTTAAAGCTTATAAAGATTTTTTATATTGTTATTCCAATTCTGTTTCTTCTATGAAAAGAAACTAATTTGAAGTTTTGTTCTTTCATGTTAGTTTTATTCGAAAGTGGTTGGTAATGTAGGTCCCTAAACAGGTAACAGTTATAAAATGTTCACCTTTCATTTGTAGTGACTGTTAAGTCTAAATATTGAATCTTGTTCATCTTATTTAAGTCAAATAAAATAATTTTTTTACTATAGAGATAATTCATTCTGCTGTCTGCAGTTTTGATGGTGTGAATCAACTACAACTCTTTGGCCCAAAACCAATCGTGAAGGTGAAGAAGCTGATAGATATGGTTTTTGATTCATCCGTAGTGAATTCTAAAGCAAACAATTTGGACAATCATAAGATATATTTGAACAGTTTCTTGCGCAGTAAAAAATACAAAACATTGAAAAATACACATATAAAGATAAAACAAAATATTTGGGATATATGTGACAAGACCTTTTCTCAGTCAAGCATTTTTATTCAGCACCAAAGAATGCACACTGGGGAGAAACCGTTTCAATGTGGGGTCTGTGAAAAAACTTTTTCAAGCAATTTGATTCACCACCAAAAAGTTCACAATAGGGAGAAACCATTTCAAATGTGAGGTCTGTCAGAAAACCTTTTCTAAGTCAAGCAATTTGATAACACACCAAAGAGTGCACACTGGTATGAAACCATTTAAATGTAAGGTCTTTGACAGAACTTTTCCTCAGTCAAGCCATTTGATTAAACACAAAGAGTGCACAATGGGGAGAAACCGTTTATATGTGAAGTCTGTGAGAAAACTTTTTCTGTGTCAAGCAATTTGATTAAGCATCAAAGAGTGTATACTGGGGAGAAACTATTTAAGTGTGATGTCTGTGAGAAAGTATTTTCCGCGTCATGCAATTTGCACCAAAGAGTACATACTGGGGAGAAACCGTTTAAGTGTGATATATGTGAGAACACCTTTTTCTATGTCATGGAGTTTGATTACACACCAAAGATTATATACTGGAAAGAAACCGTTTAAGTGTAATATATATGAGAAAAGTTTTTCTCAGTCAAGCAATTTGATTACGCACCATAGAGTGCACACTGGGGAGAAACCGTTTTTTAAATGTGAAGTCTGGAGAAAACTTTCTCTAAGTCAAGTAATTTGATAACACACCAAAGAGTACACACTGGGGAGAAACTGTTTAAATGTTAGGTCTATGAGAAAACTTTTTCTTTGTCAAGCAGTTTGATTAAGCACCAAAAAGGACACACTGGAACGAAACCGTTTAAATGTGAGGTCTGTGAAAAAACTTTTGCTGTGTCAAGTACTTTGAACGTGCATAAAAGGGTACGCACAGGTGAGAAACACTTTAATTGTGATACATGTGAGAAAACTTTTTCTGAGTCAAGCAGTTTGGTTAAGCACCAAAGAGTACACACTGGGAAGAAACTGTTTTAGCGTGAGGTCAGTGAGAAAAATTTGTCTCAGTCATTCAGTTTGTTAAGCACCAAAGAGTGCACACTGTGGTGAGAAACAGTTGAAATGTGATATATGCAAGATAGAATATTCTTCTAAACTAATCTTAATAATCATATAACAACCCATTCTTAGATAAAAGTGGTAGTTTATATTGTACAATAGAAATTTCTGTGGTCTTGCTGAACCCTATTATACCTCTCTCTTTTTTGTCTTTATTTTGCTCTTCTTTTATATTTTTATCTGCTCCTTAATTAATTCATTTTTTCTTGGATTTTTTTATTTGTTTCTTCAGTGATTTCTCTTTTGCTTATTGTTTTAACTTGTTCGTTCCCTTATTCTATGACTTCCCTCCCCCTCCCCCGAAAAAAACACAACAAAAACCAGTATGTGTATGGCTTTTGAGTAAACACTAAAATGTACTTTGTAGGCTTAAGTCCATTTTATTCTTCTTATAATATTTTGCACTGTTTATGGTCCACCGTTTGATTCATTGATTCGTGGAATATTTTTGTTCGTTTCTTTAATGACTTTTGAAGAAAGTAACTGACTTTTTTCAAGAAAAAAAATTCAAAAACAAATCCCCCCCCCCTCCAAGTAATTCTGTATGTGTATGTTGAATTGAATTAACACCCCTTCAAAGTCTGTTTTTATTCTTTTTTTAATGTCTTCTTTTTAAAAACCATGATTGTCACCAAGATTTATACTCAGGGAGGGGGGGATTTCCACTCATTTATTGAGTTGTCCAATTCGATGACGTTTCTTTTAAGTGAATATAAAAGTTTTTCGGCCACCAATTTAGATTATAAGGAAACGTTGAATGTTGGTGTATCAGTGCAATCAGGTTTAAAAGGACCTAAACCTTTATTTTCTAACGTAAGTTGCCTCCCCCATCCTCTCTTCCCCAAAGGTATTCAATAGAATTATGAGATAGCCACTATGCTCAAAATAGTCTAAAAATCATATAACAAGGCCTTTGGGGTCGAAATTACGCTTCAGGATCTGTGGACAAATGCTGTAAGTTTTGCCCTAGGGGCATATAAGTTTTTTCTGGAAATGTTATTCGTATTAACTTGAAAGGGGACTCATTTATCTGGAAATGGAAATTTCTAGTTCCCTTTTCAGAGTCAAAATTGATTAAGGGAAACTAGCCCTCTTTTCCCGAAACGTATCTGATCGAAGTTTGTGTGATAGCAATATTGTTCAAAAAAGTATAAAGAACGCAAAGCAAACATCCAATCAAAATTTTGAGGCATCATTTTTCTTCAAAAATATTTGGAGGTACAGTAGATATAACTCTGTGCATGTCATCCTCTCTCCCCCCACTCCACCCTCCCCCTGCTACAGCCTTCTGGAACAAGGGTTGTAATTTAGGTATTTGGTTCATGGTTTACATATAATAAATTATATTAAGAAAGGTATACATGTTTTAGCTTTACTTTCCAAAAAGACAAATTACTTTCAGGTCAGTCTTTCAGAAAAAGTTGAGCGCAGTAGTGAACTAAATCAAAACACGTTATATGAATACGGGTTGTCAAAAAGGCGTAATTTAGGAATGACTGAGTATGTTAATTTGGAGCTTTCAGTAAATGATAAGGGAGATAATCAATTGACCAAAAGGACAAGATTTGTGCACTACTACTGTTATTAAAGCTACTATTACTACTACACCACTACATTTACAATATTCAGGAGAAATTTGAACTAAATCAAAAGACACTATGTGTATTCACAAAGTCAAAAAAATAATAACTAATAACTACTATAAAGACAAAATCATTCCTACCAAAGAATTTTTTGGGGGCAGCCATAAAAATTATTCATGGGACTATTTTCTGTCTTGTATAATAAGTATCTGTTTTAAACCAAATTATCTACATTCTTTTTTCATAATATTGTTTGATATTTGTTTGTTTCCTGTGATTGTCTTTTTGGGATTTGTAAATAAATTAAAAAAACAGATAGGGATAATGTACTATGCTAGTGACAGAAGAATCTTCTCCTTTTTTCAATTACCACTGAGCACCCCTCTTGGTAGCTAGCCTACAAGCTATTGGTTTTTTATCTCGTGACATCTATTTTGTCTTGTTGAATTTGTCTTGTCATTTATTTTTTGTATTATTTCCTTGGCAAAAAGCACATAGTTCAATCAGGTTTTTCTAACTTTTCTAAATTTTGTCAATTTTCCCAAACTTGTTATTAAGAGAAGTCCTAGTATTGCTAGTTTTATATATTTATGTAAATAGACCTCAAGTGAGAGGGATAATTTTTTTTCATAAATATATGACATTTGTTCAGTATAGCTAAGTGCGATTATCTAAGAGATGGCCTGCCAAAGATATTCAGTGTTTTACTTTACAGGAAATATTGCCCTCATGTTTATTGTAAATAATGTTTTCACAGCATGGATTTGTTATTGATTTTAATCAATACTTGTACTTAAATTTAAACTTAAGCCCTATTGAATCTGATGATAGTTTGAACTGAAATTGTCTGATTCTTATTTAGTTTTGTCTTAAAATTGTGAGCTTGCCTCCAGGCCATATTTTCTGTCAATTTAGAGTGTTTTAAATACAAGATACTTTGGATGGGGGGGGGGTCTGAATATGAAAAATTATTCTTATAATGGGTGATTATCTTTCAGCTCTTCCATTAGAATTGGAAGGAAAAATATTTCAGTTATTAGCTATAATATTTGAATGTTTCTGTCAAACACGAATTGGGTTATCTATTGTCTTTCCTGTATATGCTTTACAAAATAAAATGGACGCACAAACGAAAGGAATTTGAACGAAAATGAATTAAAGATGTAAAAAATGGAATTAGTTGACCAATTTACTTGTCTGACACTAAAAGAAACTGGTATTAGCATTAAGAGGAAAAAGCAATATTGCAACCAAGTGTATTGTGTGTTTTTTTTTTTTTTTTTTTTTTTACCCGAGATAATAAGCCATACTGATTAGCCTCTTAACCGCATAACCTGTCGAAGAATTTTAGGATTTCTTTTTTTCTCAACTTTAAATCCTGAGATTTGGTGTTTGCTGCTTGCCAAAGATAGTTTGATTTCTGTCCATATAAGGTTATTATTCATTCTTGTGGGATAATGTGTTGAAAAGGGGGAAGCAGATGGGCTTGTTTTGTAAGGTTTTCTGTTGAATGTGTTTGATGTCTCTTTTATTTATGCTTTCTTTCAGAAGTTGAAGAGGCTTTACCAAGTGACCATGAGGAGCTTTTTGACTTTTCAACACATATTTTGTCTCCTAAAAGGGAAGATGTTCCTGTTGGCAATTTTTGCTGCTTTTCAGGACCATGTAAACTTGAACCTGACACCCAGGAACTGGGCTGCACATGTTTTGACAGTGAAGGTACATCTCAAGCATTTGGTTTTTGCATAATCAAATATTTTGGCTAAAATTTTATTGGGAAAAACTAGAACAAATTAGAATTTGCTAGTACTTCATAGTCTTAATATTTGAAACTGCTGAAGCCAAAACGAGTTTAAAAAACATAACTTAAAATTATGCAATGTATTCTGGAAAAAATTGCTGCAAATTCTGGAATTTGGAAGTTTCTGAATGCGAAATTTGCTAATTTTGTTCAAAGTATTAGTTTCATTTCTAAAATAAAATATTGAACATTAATGTTGTCTTGTACTGTAGTCGTAAATTGTAAGTATTTTTGTGTAAATATTCTGTACCTGCAAATGATTTTGCTTCTTTTCTCAGTCTGTTTGTTTATCTCTATTGCTGTAAATCCAGCAGAAAAATATGTTATTATTATTATTATTATTACTAAACATTTATAGTAAGATTCAGTTTGCCTTCTGAATTGTAGAAAAGTTATCAAAACAATTTAAGTGTTAAACACAAAACAATTCAGTCAGTTTCAAATATTCCCTTGAAATAGACCTCTGTTTCTAAAAGGAAAGATAGAATTATTAAACAAATCAGCACTGTATTTATGGTGTTAGTAAATCGTTAAAGAGGTTATGCTATCATAGGTAGATACTTCAATAAACATCTCTAGAAAAAGCTATTATAAACAAAAGTTAAAATAGTGAGATGTTCATTATAAATATTCAGCCGAAAAAAAGATTTCCAGTATTTATAGGAGTAAGTCGGAGAGGAAGAGAATTTTCTTAATGAGGAGTGGAAACTATTTTTTCTGTTATGTCCACGATTCAACTGTTGGAACAACAAAAGAATATGGTTTCTACGTCATCGTTGTGAAGACAATGGGTGTTATGATTATAAGCCCACTGATTTTTATTTGGCTGTGACGGAATGTGATTCGCCACTTGAGGACACTGTTTGTGACAATGCTTCAAATAAGCAAATTGAAACATGTGAATTCTACAGAATGAATGAGAAAAGTATCATTGACTATACAAAGAGATATGACAAGAGTGAAGCTACACTCTACTCTAGAAAATGTGACCCTGACATTGCAACATCAGGATCAGTATACTGTGAATTTAGATAATCTACCTGCATTAGTTGTTCTCAACAAATACCTATACCTAGTAGAAGATGAAATCTAAAGAGTAGAAAAGTCGTTTTTATTATGTATATACATTTTTTCATTTATTAATAAACAATTTCACATACATTTTTAGAACATTTTATTATTAGGGCACTAAAATCAATATTAAATACGCTTGTAAGTGTATTTTTCACTAGAAAGTCGTTCAATCGAGGTAAGTCAACGTAGATGTCGAGAAACTGCTTGTAGTTATAGCCACGATATCTGAACATGAAAAAGAGTAGGGCATGAAAGCCACATGTCTTAGTCGATAAATCAAGTACTCTTCGTTGATTTTGAATGATAGTTTTCCCACTGCTTTCAATTAAGTTGCTGATGTATGGAGTGTTGAATCTATACGATAGGCCAAGAGGATCAAAAATTCATATTCTTCGCTGTTTGAAAGATGCATAGCAAATGGCCTGTCTTCAAAGTCGATGGACTGCTATTAACAATGATTAGGGTATTGTTAACACTTGGAATTTTTTCAATAAAGTCCAATGGTATACAATAGGACTTGTACTGGACATGTATGGATCCATACTAAATATGTTGATTATTTGGTTTGTGTTCATGGTGCTAGGTCTAGTAGAACACTGCCATCGGGTGTGATTTCCCAATAGTTTTTCAAAATTGACTCAATGCTATTAGTGTGACCACAGACAAGACACAGTCTTCTAACCACAGACAATTCACTGTCTTTTCAAAGATTATTTGAAAAAAACTACGTTTTTCTAAAGAGTTAAAGAGGCTGAGTTACAAGGTCGAACCTTAAAATGTACAGGGATTAGGAGGCACAGATTTGGGGGGCTACCGCCCCACAAACCCCCCGCTTTCGCAGCCTTTAAATATAAAAAAAATTCTTTAAACTGAAAGTAAGGAGCGACATTAAAACTTAAAACAAACAGAAATTATTCCGTATATGAAAGAGGCTGTGCCCCTCCTCACGCCTCGCTCTTTACGCTAAAGTTTGACTTTCTCACAACTCTTTTTTTAAACAATAAAAAGTTTAGCGTAAGAGCGAGGCGTTGAGGAGGGCACAGCCTCTTTCATATACGGAATAATTTTCTGTTCGTTTTAAGTTTTAATGTCGCTCCTTTTTCAGTTTAAAGAATTTTTTTTTTATATTTAAAGGCTGCGAAAGCGGGGGGTTTGGGGGGCGGTAGCCCCCCAACTGTGCCTCCTAATCCTGTACATTTTAAGGTTCGACCTTGTAACTCAGCCTCTTTAACTCTTTAGAAAACGTAGTTTTTTTCAAATAATTTCTGCAAACGTTTTTGTACAGTTTATTACTTATTATTGCTTGACTAACTGTTAGCTGATCGTGTCAGGAGTTAAAGTTGGGGGCTGCCGCCCCCCAAAACCCCCCGCTCTTGAACATTCTTGTGTTAAGGCTTTAAAATTCCTGAATACTCAAATCACGTCGTACAGGGTGCCTCCTAATCCCTGTACGTTTTAAGGTTCGAACTTGTGACTCAGCCTCTTTAACAGCCCCCCAACTGTGCCTCCTAATCCCTGTACGTTTTAAGGGTCGACCTTGTAAACTCAGCCTCTTTAACTCTTTAGAAAACGTAATTTTTTTTTATAATTTAAAAAAAAAAACTGAGTTTCTTTTCAAAGTCTAAATTCAGTATATAAAAATTTGCTCTGATGGTGAATCGAACCCGATTTTTCCGCCTGAAAGTCTGAAGTATCAACCGCTGGACTATACAGATACAATGGTAATTGTTTTTTAGTATATGGAAGCTATTTTCGACGCAAGCAAATTCCCAAAAAACTTGATATTTGGTTTTTGGAAAACAGGGAAGGTGATCAGATTGAGCTGAAATTTCGAGGATAAGCTCCCAGGCCCAGGAAAGCTTATCTTCTAAATTTCAGCCCGATCAGACAACGTTAAAGGGGGGTTGTGGTGGGAAAAATTAACATGGGCAATATAGGAAAACGAGGTTTTTTCGTAAATGTAAATTCGGGGGATAATTTTTTCGGTCTGAAAAATATCAAAAGGCCCTAACAGGTCGAATTCTGCTTCGAATGAGTCCTCATTCACCGGATCCGTTGCCAACTGTGGCCAGTAGGCGTGGCTAAGAAAAAAAAGAGATGATGAATTTTAAGTGGCTATATTTGGTTTTTTGAAAACAGGGAAGGAGTGATCGGATTGAGCTGAAATTTCGAGGATAAGCTCCCGGGGCCCTAGGAAAGCTTAACCTCTAAATTTCAGCCCAATCGGACAACGTTAAAGGGGGGCTGTGGTGGGAGGGTCCAAACTTCCGGCCCAGTTTACCCCATGAAGATAAAGTCGGAGGAGGATGAAATTTTGCAAGTTTCTTAGTTTGAGCTTGGGCTACAAAATGCGATTACCGCCGTCTCTCTGCGACCTCCAGGACCTGAAATCGCTTAACATTGTGGTGGTCGCCTCTATAGAGGAGGCCACAAGTGTGCCTCCTTGATATTTGATTATTAAAGCTAGTCCGATTTCTAAGAACCTTCTGAGTTTCAAAATTTGTTTCATTTTTAAGGTTTCAGAATTGTTAGAATCCCTTGTTAAAATATATACAAATACTTTTGAAATTACTAGTTTTTTTGCTCTTTATGCAATTTAATGTCTTTTCATTCTGTTTCTTTTCAAAGATATTTGACTATTTATGGAAGTTCAATTTCTAAAAAAATATCTATTAAGCTTCAAACTTTGGTTTTATTTTTTAAGGTTTTTTGAATTGTTGGAATCCTTTGTTAAAATATATTGATATTTCTGCCAGTTTTTTTCTCTTTCCGCAATTTAATGTTTTTCAAACTGAGCCTTTTAAAGATAATTGATTCCTGAAACTACTCGGATTTCTAACAACGACATATACTGAGCTTGAAACTTCTTTTTTTTGAGGTTTTTGAATTGTTTTGTAGTCCCTTGTCAAAATAGAAAAATCATCATTTATAATAATTCCAATTTTTGTTTTTTGGGCCTTCCCACTGACATAAAAAAGTTGCGTTCAAAAAGGTTTTTGAGTTGTTGAAATCCCTTGTTACAATATGTGTACATTCTTTTGCGATTACCAGTTTTTTGCTCTTTACACTATTTAATGTCTTTGTAAAGATATTTGGTTATTGAAACTAGTCTGGTTTTAGCAACGATGCGTACTAAGCTTGAAACTTTTTGGTTTTTGTCTTTTAAGGTGTTTTTAAGAGAATCATCATTTTTAATAATTGCAAATTTTCGTTTTTCGGGCTTTATTACTGACACTATATAACTGGATGTGTTCAAATCTATAAGCTTAATCACGAAGGGAGTTGATTTTATAAAAGAATGAAATTTTTAAAAGGATATTGCTTATACTGGTAAGAGAATAAATTCGGTAATGAGGTTTTTTTATTTTTTACACGTTTTTTGAATTTTGGTTACTTCAGACTTTGTTATCTGACCTTTGAACTATTTTGAAAAAATGGCTCTCTCTCAAAATTCTTATCAAATGGGTTCGAGGAAAATAGGGCGTGTAGAAGGGGGCTAGTTGCCCTACGATCTCTTTTGACTCTTAAAAAGTGAACGAGAACTTTCAATTTTCAATCATTTGAGCCCTCCGAAGCTTATACAAGCATACCTTCCATAAGATCCATATATGCCCCCAGAGCAATACTTACAACGTCTTCCCCGGGCCCTGGGGTTTTTTTTTTCGACACAGGAGTTTTGCTTATCTGATCCTCGAAATATTTGTAACGAAATGGTCATACGTAAAGGAGTTTTTGTTATATGATCTTTGAACTATTTTTAACAAAATGGCTACCTCAAATTTTTTATCAGATGTATTTGGGGAAAACGGGCTTGGGAGAGCGCCAGTTACCCTCCGATCACTTTTGACTCTTAAAAAGGGCCCTTAGAACTCTCGATTTTCAATCAAATGAGCCCCCTTTGAAGTTTATATGACGACCCCTTCTATATAAAGAGCCTCTGGGAAAAAAATAAGTGGAGAGGGGGGAGGCTAGCTGCCCTCCAATCACTTTTGACTCTTAAAAAGTGAATTATAAGTTTCAATTTCCAATCAAATAAGCCCTCTTGGAAGGTTATGCGAGCATCCCTCCCATAACAACCATATATGCCTCCAGGGCATAACTTACAACCTCTACCCCCAGGCCCTGAGGGGCTGTGTTGACACTGAATTTTTTTATTGTCAGAACTTTGAATTATTTATAACAAAATGTCTATATCAAATTTTTATCTGATGATTTTAGGGCGTGAAAGAGGGGGAGGGGCCTGTTGCCCGCCGATCTCTTTTGACTCTTTAAAAGTGAACAAGAACTTTCAATTTCCAATCAAATGAGCCTTCTCCGAAGTTTATGCGAGCATCCCTTCCATAAGAACTATATATACCCCTAGAGCATTACTCATGACGCCTGCCACCGGGTCCTGATGGGTTCCGTCCACACAGGAATTTTTCTTATCTGACCTTTGAACTATTTTTAATAAAATATCTAATATGAAAATTTTATCGGGTGGGCTTGGGGAAAAAGGGGTGTCTGTGGGGGGGGGGCTAGTTGCCCCTGGATATCAAATTACTCTTTAAAACTGAACTAGAACTTTCAATTTCCAATCAAATGAGCCCTCTCTGAAAGTTTTATACGAGAATGCTTTTCATAAGAACCATATACGCCCCCAGGACAACACTAACACAACACCTATCCCCCGGGCCCTGAGGGGAGTTTTTTTTTTCTAATTTTTGAGCAATTTCCAAAAACCTGGCTATCTCAAAATTTGTAGCGGATAGGTTTGGGGAAAAAGAGCGTGGGGGGGCTACTTGCCCTTAACTCTCTTGACCCTTAAAAAGTGAACTAGAACTTTCAATTTCCAATCAAATGAGCCCTTTATGAAGTTTTATACGAGCATCCCTTTCATATGAACAATACATGGCCTTTGGACATAACTTAAAAACGCCTTCCCCTGGGCCTTGGGGGGTTGTATTGACACCGGATTATTTTTTATCCGACCTTTGAACTATTTTTAACAAAATGTTTATCTCAAAATTCTCATAAGATGGGTTTCGAAAAAAAAAGCGTGGGGGGGGCTATCTGCCCTTGGATCTATTTTGACTATTAAAAAGTGAGCTAGAACTTTCAATTTCCAATCAAATGAGCCCTCTCTGAAGTTTAAACGAGCATCCCTTTCATACGATCCATATAAACCCCAGGGCATAACTTACAACGCCTGCCCCCGGACCCTGGGGGTTGTGACGACATCTCAGTTTCTTTTATCTGAATTTTGAGCAATTTTTAACTTAATGGCTATCTCAAAATTTTTATTGGATGCATTTGGGGAAGAACGGGCGTGAGGGGAGGCTAGTTGCCCCCCAATCTCTTTTGACACTTAAAAAACTGAACTAAAACTTTCAATTCATAATCAAATGAGCCATTTCTGAAGTTTTTACGAGCATTCCTTCAAAAAGAACCATATATTCTCCCAGGGCATAACTTACAACACCTGCCCTCGGGTCCTGGGGCCTGTGTCGACCCCGGAATTTTTTTTTATATGGTCTTTGAACAATTAAAAAAGCTTTCTCAAAGTTCTTACTGGATAGGTTTGAGGAAAAATGTGGGGGGGGGGGGGGCTAGGTGCCCTCCAATCTCTTTTGACTCTTAAAAAGTTAGCTAGAACTTTCAATTTCCAATCAAATGAGCCCTTTTTGAAGTTAATACGAGTATCCTTTCCATAAGACCCATATATACCCCCAGGGCATAACTTACAACGCCTGTCCCTGGGCCCTGGGGGGGTTGTGACGACACATGAGTTTTTATTATCTGACTTTTGCGTAATTTTTAACTTCATGGCTATCTCCAAATTTTTATTGGATGCATTTGGGGAAAAAGCGGCGTGGGAGGTGCTAGTTGCCTTCCAATCTCTTTTGACTCAAAAACTGAACTAGAACTTTCAATTTACAATCAAATGAGCCATCCCCAAAGTTCTTACGAGCCTCTTCAATAAGAACCATATAATCTCCCATGGCATAACTTGTAACACCTGCCCTCGGGCCCTGGGCGGCTGTGTTGACCCCGGAGTTTTCGTTATATGATCTTCAAACTATTTTTAAAAAAAAAGCCATCTCAAAGTTCTTATCGGATGGGTTTGAGGAAAAAGGGCTAAGGGCCCTCCAATCTCTTTTTACTCTTAAAAAGTGAACTAGAACTTTCAATTTACAAGCAAATGAGCCCTCTCCGAAGTTTTTGCAAGCATTGCTTCAATAAGAAACATATATTCCCCTAGGGTATAACTTACAACACCTGCCTTCGGGCCCTGGGCAGCTGTGTCCACCCTGGAGGTTTTGCTATATGGCCTTCGAAATATTTAAAAAAAGCTCAAAGTTCTTATCGGATGAGTTTGAGGAAAAAAGGGTTTGGAGGGGGGGGGCTAGGTTCAAGTTCAAGTTCTTTATTAATCAATAAAAAAATATTCTGAAAAAACTATCAAATTAATGACCCACAGTGAGATTAACTCGTGTGTGGGTTTATATACACTCAACAATAAATAAATAATACTATCTCCAGATACTGGAATAAAAAGATTGCTCTTCAACTCTCCGTACGGTAACAACAAAATAAAATCCGCATAAAATCAAAATAACCAAATAAATAAAGTGAAATGAGGAGCACCCACACCAGAAACTAAATCAAATTAATAATTACTGATTAAGTGATTCAATAATCTAATTTTATTATTAACCAACGAATTATTCAAATCTATAGAACTATGAAATTTTTCCAATTATATATAATACAATGTCTTGGTGAAAAAACGGGACTTTTCTGATTTTATTGAAGCCTGACGGACAACAAAACCGCCACGGGTCCAATATGGATACAAAACCTGATTATCATCCTGAAACAAATTATTATGCAAATAAAAATACTCAGGCAAAAGACCTTGAACGTGCTTAATCATATAAAGAAAAGAATGGAAAGAAGAGAAAAGATCCAGTGGAAGGATATTTAAAATTTGATACATACTGTTTATTGACGATTTACCAGGGTAAGAAAACGGGCTAGGCGGGCAATTTTTCAATAGACGCAGAGCTTTATTTTGTTGCCTCTGAAGAGGAAGAATATGAGTTTTCAAAAGTATTCAAAAAAATAATGGGACAGTAATTTATATATGAATGCACTAGAGAATGATAAGAGATTTCAGGGCAAAAAACGGCAGAACAAATTTCAGATGATTCATCATACCAATATTTCTTGCCAGTTTCATTCGAAGATAAATTGCATGGTTTTTAAATGATAAACTTGAATCCAATATTGTCCCGACATATTTAATATCATCAACTCTTTAAATTTCAATGGGTAGGCCTTGAATATTAATCATCATAATTTCCGGTGCTGTTTTCCCAGTACGAGAGAAGATGATGAATTTTGTCTTAGTACAATTAATAGTCAATTTATTTCTAGAAAACCATAAGATAAGCCTCGACAGTGCTGATTTCAACCTAAGCTTCAAAGATCTAGAGTCGGGGCTACTGACATTGCATGCCTTATCATTGGCGAAAAATATGTTAAGGCCAATATCATTGATGCTATTACTGATATCATTAACATAGATAAGAAATAGGAGTGGACCCAAAATAGAGCCTTGTGGGACTCCAACTTATTGAGATTGAGATACTGATGAGGAAGAAGTATCACCTCCCTCTACATTCTGATTTTGGCTTTTTAGGTATGACATTACTAAGTCATTAACTGTTCCTCTTATTCCGCAGTTATCAAGTTTAGTATGCAATATTTTATGGAAATCGTATCAAATGCCTTTTTAATGTCAATAAAAATTGTAGCAGGAATATCACCTTTGTCGAGGGTGTCATGAACAAACTGAGTCATTGCCATAATAGCTTGCTCAGTAGAGTAAGACTTCCGGAAACCAAAATGCATCGGACTAAAAAATTTAGATTTCATTAGAAAGCTGACTATACGGTTATATAGGCACTTTTTCCAGCAACTTCCCAAATGTAGACAGGATCAAAATCGGCGAATAGTTTGTTGGGTTCTTTGGGTCTCCTCCTTTATACAAAGAGATAATTCTTGAAGACTTGAAACAAAAGAAATCTTCCGGTTTAAAACAGAGGTTGACACATGGGAAAGCGGGTTTACAATATTTGGTGCCATGCACTTAATCAGATTAGTCGATGACCCATCGATCCCTTCCGAAGATCCATTTTTTAGAAGGTTTGTTGTAAGTAAAAGTTCATCTGGGGTTACAGGAGTAAGAAAAATGGAGCAATTGTGAGACGGGGGTAGATATGATTGAAAGTCCTCTCCAGTTTCATTATCCAGATGACGGGCCAGGTTGTTTCCAGCAGTTGACGCGGTTTCCTCGTCAATTTTCATAAAGTGTATATTTAATGCATTGATAACTTCCACTTTCCCTGTAGCCAGTTTAGTTCGATCTTCAGATATAATTCATCAGGAAGATCAAAGGTCTTATGCTTTCCTAAGTACTTATTAATTATTTCCCATGTCTTCTTGGGGGACCCTTCTGCTTCAACAAATGCTTCGGCGAAGTAATGACTTTTTGCTGACCTTAAAATTTTTGTTGAATAATTTTTGTATCTGTGAAATTCAGCTAATTTAACTTCAAATGGATGCATTAAGTAAGCGTTATATAACAGATTATTATTTTTTATTGATACCAGCAATCCAGGAGATATCCAAGGCTTAATCGGCTTTATAATATTTCTTCTTGATATTTGGCAGAGAGGGAAAGCATTATTGAAAAAACTTTTAACTGATTCACAAAACAATTCAGCAGCAAAATCAGGGCCCAAAGACTCTAAACAAGAAGAAAAATCACTTGAAGAAAGCAATACTTTAAGTTTACTTAAGGAGTTTCTATTAGTCATCCTCATTTTTTCTTTTAGTAGGCCTATTCAACTCTGTAATCAAGTGAAGGTCGGTCACTAGCATCAAATGGTCTGAAAAATCTTCAATATTCAAATCACTAGACTTTAGTTCCCGATTCCCAAACAAATTATCAATAAGGGAAGCAGAATCTTTCGTTATTCTTGATGGAACTCCATAAGCTGGTAACAGACCACCGGACAAGCAAACTGATAACAAGTCAGCCCCGTCAGAAGAGATTCCGTGGAAATTACCACTTGAATTATTAGAATTATATAAATCAATATTAAAGTCACCCATGATAACTATTTTTGGATACTTTTTTGAACCAATAAGCACAAAATCATCAAGAAGTTCCATGAATTTTGAAGCAGGAGAACTTGGAGGCCGGTAACAAACACAACACAAAATTTTCATACCATTTACATCTATTTTAACTGCCAAAAATTCAAGCGCCATTTCAAGATATAGGTGATCAAATTCATTCACCAGATCTGAATGGATTGTTGATTTAATGAAAAAACCTACCCCTCCCTGTTTTTTTATTAATCCGATTCTTATGAAAAAAAGTATAATCCTCTTTATTAATAAATGTCTTTGTCGAATCATTTTAAAATGTTTCGCAAGAGGCGAAGACATAACCTGACAAGTATGTGTCCAGTAAGAGAGTCATTCATACTCCTGCCATTTACCCGTGCCCCAGCCATTTAAACATTTGCCTCTCAATTACTAGGACTATCTGTCTTGACTTTTCTCTGTCTACAGTTACCCAGCGTCTTGATGCAACCTATGCAACCTATTGCGCAAAATACTTGATAACTTCAATTCAGCATTGTAATTTTAATACAAAAAATCCCAATGACAAAGTATGCCATAATATCTGATTACATCGTAAACAACATTTGGTATTATCAGGACGATAATACCGATTTTTCCCAAATATTTAGTAACCCGCGACAGTTCAAAAACGCCATTCTAAAATTAGCGCCTTTATTTAATATTTGGGTGGGGGGTAGATATTTATTTTTGGGATAGAATGAACCATCATATCAAAAACATCGTCATCTTTGCATAAATTCTCAAATATTTTACCTAAATCTAGGGAAAGCTCCTCAAAATTACGAAGTCTATCTGGCCACTGAGATTTTCACAAATGAACCATCAAGGTATATTTTTAAAGAGGGGACACTACCCTTGTATTGTGATAGGGGCCATTTTGGCCTAACATTTTTCATTTGAATTGTCAGGGATTGAATTCTGCGCATAATTTTTTATCGGAATTAATAAATACTAATGTCTTTCAGGTGATCGCTTTAACTGAAACGTGGTTAAATGATAATAACTCGCAATTACTACATATCCCTGGTTACAATTTATATGTAAGGAATCGCGAGTATTACCAACATGGTGGCCTAGCAGCTTACATTCAGGCTGATTATAAGGTTTCAATAAGAGAAGATCTTACAATATATAGAGAGAAAGTTTGCGAGTGTTTTGTTTTACATATAACTAGAGAGAATTTGAATTTTTGTATTGTTGTAGTATATAGACCTCCACAGAGCCTGCTCCAAGACTTTATGGACCTATTTGAAGAACAATTAATGAAACTTCCAATTAACTCTGTGCCATGTTCTATTATGGGGGACTTTAATATTGACCTTATAGATCAGTCATCTGCTAGCACTGAATTTATTAATAGAAGTTTATCTAATGGGTTTCATCCTTGTATAAATATCCCTACAAGAATTACGGGAACATCAGCTAAGCTTCTGGATAACATCCTTTCTAATGTACCCTTGAGTCTTCCCAGGGTCCTTATCAACGATATATCTGACCACTTTGGAGTTTCAGCTAGCTTTAGAACTGTCACGAAGGTGGTTAAAGGCAAAAAATCAAGGATTTCAGTGATCAGTAAAAGTTCGATGGTAAAACTTAAAAATGATATAGAAAAGGTGGATTGGTACGATGTTCTAGGCGATGTTCAGGACACTAATTCAAAGTTTGTTTTATTTTATGAAAAGTTGCATAGTTTTATAAGTCAAGCAGTCATATTGAAACCGTTTAATAGAAAGCACTCAAGTAAAAAACCTTGGATTAGCCCTGTGATTTTGAAGCAAATAAATGTAAGAGATAAATTGTTTAGAGCTCAAATAATTAAACCGACACTAGGAAATAAGCAATTATATAAAATTTATCAAAATAGGTTGAATACAATTTTAAGAAATGAAAAAAAAAAGAAATATTTTGAGAAAAAGTTTAAGGAGGTCGAAGGATGCCCTAAGAAAACCTGGGGACTAATAAAAGAAGTGATTGGATTAAAAATAAATAGTGTACCTGATGAATTAGTTAGTGTAATGGGAAAGACTTTGAATTCTGAAAAGGACATATGCAATGAATTTCAGAGTTATTTTTCGAATATTGGTCTGAATTTAGCTATGTCAGTTGTACCTGATAGTGGTGATCCAACGTCCGAGTCCTTACTGAGGGACCCCATTGATGTGTCTCTTCACCTTAGACTTCTAACAGTTGATGAAATTAAAAAAAATTATTTATGGGTTTCGTAGTAATTCATCTGGTAGCGACCATATTACTCTAAAAAAATACTTAAATGTATGGTATTTTTCTGTCATAGCTGAAGTTTTATGTGGGTTAATTAATGAGTGTTTTGGTCAAGGAAAATTTCCCAGACTGTTTTTAAAGTTGCTCGTATAACCCCAATTCATAAGGGTGATATTCAAAATGACCCAGGAAACTATAGACCGATATCTGTTTTACCCATTATTTCCCGTGTTTTAGAGAAGTGTTTTAGTATTAGAATGATGAGTTTTTGGAGGATCATAAGTTACTGGTAGAGACACAATTTGGGTTCCGTAGAAAAAGGACAACGGAACAGGCGAAGATTTATTTGACAACTATTATTAATAATGTATTAGATAAAGATTTAAAAATAGGTGCTATATTTTTAGATCTGATGAAAGCTTTCGACACTGTGGATCATGAACTTCTACTTAAGAAGTGTGATGTGTATGGTTTGAGGGGTAAATCATTAAATTTTTTAAGAAGTTTTTTAAGTAATCGTTATCAGTATGTCCAACTAAATGATTCTTCTTCCGAAAAAAAGTGTATTGAAATAGGTGTTCCGCAAGGATCAGTTCTCGGTCCTATACTATTCTTGATATTTATTAATGATTTACCAAATTGTCTAAATAATTTTTGCTATGGAATAAATGAACTAACGGTAAACCCGACTAATGAAACAGTTTTACTTTTTGCTGATGACACAACAGCCATTAGCACAGCAAAGACAGCGAAGCTGCTGCAGATTTCCATGAAGGAATCAGTTAATAGAATTACAGCATGGCAGAGGGTAAATAAATTAAGGATTAACATGGCTAAGTCTAACTTTATTATTTTCTCGCGATCATCAAACTTTTACCCATGGATCAAGAATTAGATATGCCCAATGGTGTTATAAAACGGACTGCGTCTTTTAAATACCTTGGGATTGTAATAGATGAAACTCTATCTTTTAAGGAACATGTTACTTTAACTAGCAAAATTCTGGCAAGAAATCTCGGTATAATGAAGAAACTCCAACATTGTTTTTTCCCAAGTCTGTCCTTCGCCATCTTTATTTTTCTTTAATACACCCGTATATACTTTATTGTTCAAGTATTTGGCTCTCTACTTTTTCTTATACCCTAAAACCAATAAGAGTTCTACAAAATCATGCAGTAAGAATTTTAGCCGGTATATCTCTACGTATGTCTGTTCGAGAAATTTACTCAACTTTAAAAATTTTGCCGGCTGCAGGCCTTCGTGAATTCTATGTATTGTGTTTATTTTTGGACTGCAGCAGGATGTTCAGCTTCATTGTTTTGGTGATTTATTGTCCATTAGGTCTACTGTTCATTCTCATGATACAAGGAGTAGCGCGGACTTCTGTGTACCTAGAGGTATATCTTCCCGTTCATGTTTTTTTGTTCTTTATAGAGGTACGCGGAAATGGAATAGTTTGAATAGTGATATTAAGACTATTGGTGACCCCAATATTTTTAGAAAAATCATTAAGGAACTGCTTTTTGCTGAATATGAGTTTTGACTGATTAATTGATTTATTTATTGTGGGGGTTTTGTTGATATGATGTTCCCAGAGGATGTATAATATATTATATTATTTTGTATTTATTGTTTAGTGTGATGGTATTAGTGGTGTCGGTGGCCAAGTGTTCTTTGTTTTAAGGATTTTGTTTTCTCTACCTCCCCCACAGACAAGCTTTGCTTTTTAGGGGAGGCAGCAATAATTTTTTTGTTGATATGTTTTTTTTTTCAATAAATCCTTCTTCTTCTTCTTCTTCTTTTATCATCCATTATCTTGATGATGGGTATACTTATTGATAAAAAGTGACCTACCAACCATACGGAGAGTCAAAGGAGACACAATTGTAACCAGAACTTCATCTGAAAGAGACAAACATAAACAAAAAACTAGAACTTTATAACATGAAAACTTTAAATAAGATAAAATCAGGAATATTGTGGCACAAAGTAAAAAAAACCGCATAATACTCATTATGATACTTTTGCAAACGGGCCTCCCAAAATAAGATAATCAAAATCCTCAGACAATCATAAATTATCAACTAGCTTAACAACCAGGGCACTAAACACAAAATAAACAAAATACTCCACAAAATCTCATAAATCTAAACTCAGATTACTACTATCCTATTCAGTTATTGATCAGCTCTCTCCCATATCACCAAGCCATTTTTTTTTGTCTCAAGCCATACATGGGTTCCTTTGTTTTTAACCCGAGAAGCAATAATCATTCCAGACTCCTTCATCTCTTTTGCTTTAGTGAGGAATCCTGTACGTGAAGCGTTAAGTGCTGGAGGAAGGTCCGTGCAAATTTTTATTCCAGAGCCCTTAAGCTTGGATACGTTTTGCATAACTAGATAAGCTTCAGCTTCATTACTGAGCCTAATTAGCACTGGATTAACTGCCGGTTTACGTGTCTGACTTTGATTACGGCGTCTATTCGTTATATTGACAGTTTTTTCCTCCTAAGCGGTAACATTTGTTAATTGACACAGGTGACTCAATTTTTAAGGTATTCTTAAGTAGATCTTTCACGTGAGCTTAAGCTTGGATACGTTTTGCATAACTAGATAAGCTTCAGCTTCATTACTGAGCCTAATTAGCACTGGATTAACTGCCGGTTTACGTGTCTGACTTTGATTACGGCGTCTATTCGTTATATTGACAGTTTTTCCTCCTAAGCGGTAACATTTGTTAATTGACACAGGTGACTCAATTTTTAAGGTATTCTTAAGTAGATCTTTCACGTGAGCTTCAAGGGATTGATTCGGATTAATATCTGTTGGTAATCCGTGTATGATCAGTTCCAACTTCTTTCTTTTACTTCAATTAGTAGCATTTGATGCTCCAGCAACGAGTTCTTCTGCTTTTGCTCTTCCAGTGACCTTTCTAATTTGGCTATTTTTCTATCTCTTTCTAAAGCCTCATTTTTTAACTCCTGTATTTCAGAAGACAAATTGTTAACTGCAGTTATTAAATCACCCTGCTTACTAAGTAGTCGGTCTAATTTTTCGTTTTGGAGCTCATTAGCTTGGTCAAACTTGTTTTGGGATACTGGAATATTCATTATATAATTTGGCGATATGCCCGAACTCAATTTTTTTTTATTAAAACATCATTAAACGAGACTTGCTCGCAAGGGGGGGGGGGGGGGGTGATTGACTACCCCCAAAAAATCAAAAAAAACGTGTTGTTGAAAGAAAAAATTATGTTGAATAAATTTCTCAGATGACAGTTCAGGTATCCAGTAATTGAGTAATTTTAATCCTTTCATTCACTCAAATGTTTTTCGATTAGGATAAATATCTATTTCATATTCTGGTCTTCACAGTACAGGAGCTAGATTTATATTAATTTGATAGTTTTGTCAAAACATTTTTTATTGATTAATAAAGAACTTGAACTTATATAGTTTTAAAAAAAATATGTATTCTGCAAGGCATCCTGTCAAACTTTGTTAAACCAAATGGATCAGAATTAGACAAGTACAAGCCAGAAGGCAACTCTCTCGATTGGCTAGTCAAGAAAAAAAAATATAATCTTGGTGAACAAAAGCAACAGTAGGAGGCAGTTACATCTTTCCGGGTTGAGCATAATGCGATAATTACTTGAGACGAAAAAAAGGACAAAGAAGTGTTAATATAAATGGTTATTAATTTACGAACTCTAAGAATAAAAGGACACCATAATAATTGTTAATTTTACTAACCTTTTAAGCCAATCGCGGCGCTTAGTATGACCAAAGCATGCCTCATCAAGCAAGGAACATAACATCATAATCAAACATAGGCTATCCATGAAAAAATTAATATAACAAAAAAAAAAATGTTTTGTAAGTCCAAAATGTAATATAATCATTACAGCCCACATGAATTTGAACTTAGGCTAAGAAAGATACAATAAGCATTTATATGAATGAACAATTGATCGAAAGTAGGCCATAGTATGAACAATTAGCGTATAATCCACCAATTATCCTCATTTTCTTACTAATTGTGTTCATTGTGGCTGCAGTTCTTACGAATTACAGCTATGATGAACATAAGGTGAATAGATAATTGATACTTCACCCGAAAAATGAGCAAATAGTATCATTTATCTAACAATTAAGCCCAAGATTTCTCTTTTTTTTAAAAAAGGCCTGAATGAACCCTGCACTAGAAAGTTAGTTTCGCAAATAATTGAAATTTTTTAATGTAACTAATAATTATTAACTTTGCGTAAACAACATTGGCCTAAACTAAACAAGGTAAAAAATCTAAGCCATGTAGGCGTAGTTTATTTTTGAAATACTATAAGGAAAATCAGTTCTTATACAACGCGTCATGCACGACCAAAATGTTCCTAAAGGACGCATTTTATTACTTATCCTCACAAAAACTGTGAGAACCACGAGACTTAATATGAAAAGATATAAAGAGGCTAAAGATTATTAGTAAAATTGAAAAAAAGAGAATTATAAGCATCCTAGGGACTAAAACAGCCGTCCTAGAAACTGAATCTGACACAAAAGAAGGAACGGAGTTTATTCCTAAACATTTGAATAATCCAAAAATATATTAACTTACCAAACGAGGCGGTAAACTCCAACACAAAAATTTAGATAACTTTGCGTTTGGATGTACGTACCTCTGCCGCGTGGCACTATCTCTGCCGCAGGAGCGAAATGAGTTGATACAGTAGATGTTTGTCATATAAAGGGTTAGAATCCAAAGCTAAATACATCTTTTGGGGACTCGAAAGCGAAAACTTGGCCAACGTCATGATTTCTACCTGTTTGCCCTTAGTGTAAGGACAATTTAACCTACCTTGACAAAAATAAAACGTGGCTGTGCGAATAAATTTCAATTGCGTATTAATACCTAAGGATGGTTAAGCCTTAATACCATGCGTTTTACACGGCCCAATAGCTCTAGGACTAAAACCTTATATTTTTACCATATTTAAATACCTTCACCTGGTGAAGTTTCTCATACAACTTGATTTTATCTTTACAATAATATAAAGAAATTAAGTTTTTATATAGTTGTTACTTCCAACCAAGCCGTATTGATTTGGTAATTTTCTACCTGAATATCATATAATATCGTTGGAGGTAGAGACTTTTTCTGTTACAAAATCTTGTTAAGGCCTTATGATTTGTCAAATCAACAAAAAGATTAATCATGTCTCGCGTAAAAAGTACTCTAATTCTCCTTTTGACAATTTACGCTCGAGAACTCACTCAAAACTAAGTAAAAAGGCACTTTCAGCTAAAAACAAGCAGTGGGATCCTTACAGTCCGGGGGATAATAATAAAAAAAAATTTTTTGCTCACCATAAGTAGTGAAGCTTCACACAGCCGGCAAAACTCTTCTACAAATATTAATAAGCAATTAATCCGTAAAAACCCATGAAATACTTGGAAATCGACGCAGGCTGACTTATTCAAATAGCCATTGGAATCAAATCGAGATTCATGAAAACGGATTGACCCCCAATCACGGGAAGCCATGGCAAAGGGGAATGGTAAATGGTGTCATTACCCCGTTGCCGTTCCCATTTAGCCTTAGCTCTCTTATGAGAAACAACTATACAGATACGAGATGTGATCGTTGCATGATTTATGGCTATATACTTTTGATTTAATTCAAAAGGGAATTTTCTATGAGAATAATTTAGGTGGTTTACTTTTGATTTAATTCAAGATGTTTGCATTTGCTATGAGAAACAGCTAGACAAATACGAGATGTGATTACATAAACTTTAATTCTATCAAATCATCCGAAAAATATCTAAGTTGACCTAAATTATGCTCTGTCAAGTTTTTTTTAGCATTAAAAAAAATATATAAAATTCATCTAGTTTATTTGAGTGATTATATCAAGTAGGTTCACGTTGTTGCAATTTTCAGGGAACTACATAACAAAAGAAGGTATGCATAATAAAAGAATTTTGTTTATTTTAATTGTCCCAGATTAAAAAAATAATTTTTAATAACTCTAATTTCATTAAACTTGGAGCAAATGAGAAAAAAGACGGTAATACTCGAAAACGACAAAAACATGATAGCCAAAATTTACTTACCAGTTTGCTATTTTGATGGATTGATTGAAGCCGCGAAAAGTAGAATAGCAAAGGCACAAAAATGCATGAACAAAGTTTCATAAATCTTTCCAGTAGCGGATCCAGGTTTTTAGCAAGAGGGTGGCGACTCGTTGCAAAAAAATCCAATTCTAAATAAGCCTAACGTACCTTACTGATATTGAAAGTTTCATGCCTCTGCTTCTATCCGTCATTTAGCTGTCAGATCTGTAAAGCTATTCAGAAAACTACATTTATAGAAACACTATGAATATTATATAAAAAAAATTCTCGCTTCCTATTTTCACTATCAGCAAATCTATCAATAACACTTTCTAAATCTTCTCAATTTTCTCAAGTTTTCAATCTTCTCAAGGTAGAAAAACTTCGTTCAACAGATACCACACTGATAGGTAGGGTAATTAGAATCTGCAAGAGTTCTGAAATATTCGGTAAAATATCAGCATCGAAGTTCTGTTTTATGTAAAGCTGCCCCTACTGTTTCAGGTATTCTACCTGTGCATTTATTGCTTTTTCTCAGACGAAGCCACCAAGTTTTCCACCATATTTCAACTTCTCCGGCGAGGGCAAATTCACAAACTGATTGGAAGGGGAAACCCGTTACTGACCAGTATCGCTCAGACAAGTCATGAATCGTTTTAGCGAATTACTGTTTGTTCGTTTCCACACAGTTTTATTGGCAAGAAAATACTGAGCTCAAAAGTGTCCTGAGTTTCAACAGAAAAATGACTTTCTAAGTCCGAAATGATTGTGTCTAACAGGGGAATAAGTTCAAAGTGTCATCAGGTTGACATCAAGTGCGGGGATCAGGTTGAACGGCGGCTGACACTTCCCATGTTTATTGGGGTTAAATTGGTTTCAGCATTCATTCAGTGCACATGTGTTACCTTCCGATTACAACTCTCCTGCTGTTTTCTGACGTATATTCTTGGACCGCCCCTGGACTGTGATTCTTGGATTACGCTTAACTACTGAAAAGCAAGCATGAGCGAAAAACTTGTTTTGAATGCTGTGTGGAATTTTCTTGCACGATCACTTTCCGAGGGTGTGAAAATAGATTGCATTATAAGCTAGACTGTGAAATTCTTCACGCATGATTCGATTTTATCATCAAAGAGACTTCTTTAATCTGAAATTAATGCAAAAGGCCGAGTCTTCAGAAATGTCAAAGACGACAAAAACATTATTGACATGTGTAAGCTCCTCGTCTCAGCTGCCAACGAGAAGTAAAATATACCACGTTTCGTTATTTTCAATCCCTGTGAAACTCCAGCTGTTGGCGATGCTGTTTCTGCTACAGTGGCTGCAAAAGTAAAAGAGATTTCCCGTAAGCTAGATGTATTTATTGACGTCACAACCCGCGCGCTCTAAAATGTGAACTTTTTGAATGAAGAACAAGTTAACAATGCGTCAACCTCTGCTACTAACAATTCGCAAAGCGTAGAACCATCGTATGCTGTAGTGCTTAAAAAACTGTCCGCAAGATATCAAGGATCCTCATGACCGTTAACAGTTTATTGACAATATATGCAAAGAAGCTTCAAATGATATTACGGGTATGAAGCGATTGAATAACGACTGGAAAATTATTGTGCGCTCCAATTCAGCGGCTAGTAAAATAGTTGAGAGTATGAAAGCCTCTATGCCTTCTATGAATGCTTCCATGAGAGAACCAGTCTTTGCAGCCGTTGTTAAACAAGTGCCCCAATCCTTAGACTGTTTCGGCCTTCGGCAAATCATCCCCAAAAGCACGAAAATAAACCAGTCTGTCGCCACCTCTACCTTTAAAGTGCAGTTCGAGACTCGTAGCGACCTTGACTTCTTCCTAAAAGAATCAGTGTGCATTGGTTATGAACGTCTGCCTGTCCAGGACTTTATCTTCCTTCCTCGTCGATGCTTAGAGTGTCACGAGGTAGGGCACCTAGCAGTGAACTGCCAATCAAGTACTCTCTGTGGTAGATGTGGTTCTACTAGTCATATATCTGACCGTTCTAATGCGTGTACTGCTAGTAAGTTTTTTGTCTTGCAACGCCGCCCGCTGGCCATATTTGTTACAGTGTGAAATGCCCAAGTAATTTTCCAGCTAGAATTCAGCCTAACCCTCGTGGTCAAAGTGCTCATGGTCGACCATAATGTTAGTATAAGGTGCTTAACTCTAAACATTAACGGCGGGTTTGTTCAAAAGTCTCCAGTTCTTGATGAGCTTGTGTCAAAACATGACGTGATTTGCCTACAAGAGCATCTTTTAAGCGAGTTAAGCATTAGTCTTTTGGATACTAAAGACGGATTCACCTGCTATGCACCTCCAGCTAAGCAAAATAGTGCTGGCGGTAGACCGTCGGGATGTCTTGTGACTTACGTGAATTCCACTCTACGTTCAGTGCTTGTAGAATCCAGTGATTACTTTCTTGCTGTTAAAGTTGATCATGTGTTTATCTATAATATTTATTTGCCCACTGACTACCATAATGATACGTCCGAGCGCCTTTTTGCTCTTGCCTCTGAAAAGCTATGTAAAAGTATTTCGAGTATTATTTCTAGTCATTCTGCATATCCAATAGTCAGAAATTTTTAACTGTAACCTAACTGCTCCATCTGCCCGTTCTTTTCTGGTTGGTGAAATATTTGATAATCATTTGAATGTTGTTGAAAAAGATAAAAATTTCACATATATTTACAATTCCTCGTCGACATCCAACATAGACCATGTTGTTGCTTCTCCATTTTTAGATGTCTCACAACCGAAGGTTCTTTGTAATTATTTAATATCTGATCACCTGCCCATATCGTTTTCTTTTTCACCAAATAAAACTTCTCATATACCTACCTATCACCCAAAAACACCAAATCCGTCGTATGTACGTAATTGGGCGTCAATAAACACTGAACTATATTGGGATAGTGTTTCTATAATCCTTTCCAAGATAAAGGTGACCTTTGTTCTGTTGATCAAGCACTCACTGTTGCCCGCTGAGGAAAAATGTATCCTCCTTGATATTTATTGTGCGGAGATATACCACGCTTTACAATATGCAGAATCTCCTGCTGTTTCATTGAAGCTTTAGCATCGAGAAACTGTTCCTAAGTGGCAGGAAAATTAAAGTCTCTCTCAATCACGTGATTCAGCAAAGTTTTGGCTACATTATGGATAGAATGCGACCGTCCACGGTCCGGTCTTCTTAATTCCATCCGTATTGCAACAAAGAAGAAGTTTGCTAAGGAGCTTCAGAATCACTGTAAGCAAATCACAGAACAGGCAGCACAAAAAATCAAAGATAATCCTCACTTCCTTTGGTCGTCTTTTCGTCCCAGAATACCCAAAACTCCCTTTTCCTCTGCCGATATTCCTTTATCTGATGGTATTCGTTTTACGAGGCTGAATTTTCTCCACCAGACCCCCAACTTGAACACAAATATGTTGAAGAGCTTGACCAATTTTTACATGCTTTCTCTGATTCTGATTGCATAGTATCTGTAATGTCTGTTGCTGGCGCTATTATGCGCCTTAAACCAAAGCAGTCACGAGGCATGGATAGAATTCATGCTCTACATATCAAATGTGGTGGTCCTGGACTTTTAGAACATCTCAATTTATTACTGCAAATGATTTTTACTCAAGGTTTCGTTCCGTCAACATTCTGTGTGGGAGACCTTTCTCCTATTCCAAAAAATAGGAAAAACCTTCAGTCAATGCACATCTTTCAGACCCATGAATGTATCAACCACCATTTGCAAGCTTTATGAGCTAATGTTCATAAGAGAGCTAGAAGAAAATTGTTACACGGCTCCCCATCAATTTAGCTTTCAACATGGTATTGGTTGTACGGACGCCGTTGTGGTTGTTGCTAATGCACTGCTTCATGCTTCTCTCTCATGTATTTCTCTGGCTTGGCTAGTCACGATGTTTGCCACGCCTTTGACTCTCTGATCCACCCCCTTATGCTCTTAAGGGCTGCTAAAAGAGGAGTAAGTCCTTGAGATCATCAGATCTCAAGGGGATATATATACCAAGCTACGAGTCCAATGTAAAAATCCCCCTTGAGAAAGATGAAAGGGCAAAGCCACAGGATAGAACTGTGCCAGTTAAGAAACGAGCAAGCCATGGTGCAATTGCCTCACCTTGTTATTTCCACAACTACGTCCTCGAGGCTCAAGATCCGTGTCAGATGTCCTGCGTTCTTTCTGGTCATTATATCTCTTTAGTCACTTATGCTGATGACAATTTTAACCTTGACCGAACTTTAGACAAAATTCCTGAAATATTTCAAAAACTTCAAACAGAGTATTTAAAATCTGGTCTTGAAATCAACGCTTAAAAAACTGACATAGTCCTTTTTAATTGGAAAGGCCCACTTCTTGGTGAAATTGTACTTTGAAATTCAAAGATGCGGTCGTCCCAAACCAAATCATTTATCTTGGCATTCTCATTGGAAATACAATTTCTCGATTCTTCGTCTTTTAACAGAACACATCAAAAACCGCATATCAGCTTCATACGCTTCCATAGTCTCTGTTAAGCTTCGTTTTAATCGCCGTTATCTGTCAACCCTATACAACACTGTTGCTCTCCCTCACATCCTCTATATTGCATCCTTCTGGAAGGTTCTTAAACACGTTGATAAATTAAAAAATCCGTTCATCGTTCTTCCGTTTCCCAAAATATTTACTAAGATATCCAATTTGGACACGTAATTCAAAGCTCATCAATAGACCACATAGAAAATCCTACTATAGCTGTTGTTAAGCTCATAGAAAAACACAACCAAAAGATTTCGAACCAAACTTGGAAACAACTCCTTTTACATTAGCCACATCTATATACATTGTCATAGCTCCTCTTCTTCATTTTCTTCATTTTTTTACAAGTGCCCGTGTTCTTCATTATTTCTGTGTTTTCTAATTGTCTTTCATCCTAGAAAGTATAGTGCCCTTCTGTTTTGGTTTTTTGTTGTGCTCCGTCAGTTTTGTTGTTAATACATGCTTAAAACCAACTCCTTCTACACTAGTTACATTGTAATAGTTGCACAGTGATTTTGCTTTTATTTTATAGTGCTCTGTCATTTCCTTTTTGTAATAAGACAGGTTTTGAATAAATAATAATAATAATATTTTTCGTGTGAACTGAATGGTACATTAATCCGATTCGTTTGTTTTTTTTCGCTATTCTTGGTACTGTTATTTCCAAGACTAGCTCGGTTACCACTTTAGCTACCTAGTCAAGTGTTTTTACTTCTGATGCAGTTCCCTCTTGTGGTCACCCTTCTGGTGGTCTGGCCTGTAATTTAAAAACAATTATTGATCTTGCGAACCCGTCCCTTTTTATTTGGGTGAGCACACTCTCTCTGCGAGAGTAAATAATACCGTGTTTGCTAATGTTTATCTTCAATGTAAAAATAATATAGTGGATTCAATAAACAGATCTGCTATTGCATGCAAGTCTTTAAATTCCGTTATGAATCGTGTCAAGGAAAATAAACTTGATTTTATAGTTCTTGATGACTTTATTACGGATTTGGATGAACAAAGTTATCGACCCCAAGAAATATTGGAGTGCATGCCCCCTTACGTGATTCTGAGGAAAGATATACCATTCTCTTACATCCATTATTCTGGTAGTGTTTTTAATATTGATCATATACTCAGTTCGTCACAGCTAGAATGCTCGATTATTCATGTTGATATTGAGACTGATGACTTTGACCATCTATTGCTTTCATTTACTGCTAAATTGAAACGTCACCTTTGCAATGAAGAATGCCCCTATTGGGAATTCTATATGGTTTAAACGTAGTAATTGGAAAAGTGCCAATATTGCTTTGTATGTATTGCCTTTATCTACATTGCTTAGTTGTATCCGTGTGCCTTACCAACAACAACTCCAATTGCAAGTAAAGGGTAGTAAGCATGATCTTGATAGATATTATGATGATATTATTAGTTATATGAAAGAAGCTGAAAAAATTGCGGATCCCGAAGAGTGTATTCCTATTATAACGTGGAAATCTATAAAGGGTGCCGATCCTGAATTAAAGAATTATAAAAATAAGGCAAAACTTTGCCTGCGAGTTTGTGTTGATTGTTGTAGACCTACGCCGGGGTCTGTTGCAGATATAAAGCAGAAAAAAAAAGGAATAATAAAAAAAGTACCTAAAATTCATTCATTATAAGGGTATAGAATTTCCAGTATCTAAGAAGGATTGGTCCAAATTGATCAATACTGAGAAGCTGGATATAAGTGATCTTTATTATAGTCATTCGATTTCTAGTTCAGCTTGGTATGTTTACTACTCGTCAATTTTTTTCCGAAATTAATTTTTTCATGTAGTCACATTATTCTCGGTTACTTTCTAAAATTCTTCCACCTTCGCTTCATCAAGGTAATATTATTCCAGTGTCGGTAGCTGCTTTTGAAAATACAATTAAGCAAGTGAAATGTTCACCCATTGATATTGATGGTATTAGTGTAAATAATATAAATCTGAAGTGTGTTGTTCTTTTATTTCATTTGCAGCTGTTGTTCCAAATGTGTTTAACATTTTCGATGGGTCCGGATAGCTTTCTTTGTGGAACCGTCACCTCAATATTAAAACGGGGAAAACTCCCTTCTAATTGTTCATCTTATCGCCCTATAGCCACTGCGTGTAATCTGAGTAAAATCCTTGAATATATTTTACTCCCTCATTTAAATGAAAATGTAAATTTCGGATCGAATCAATTCGGGTTTCAATCTGGTATTGGTCGTCAACATGCACACCGTGTTCTTTTTTTTGCCCTTAAGAATAGCCTGGCTAAGAGGTCGCTACTTTATATATATACTTTGAACCTTTCTAAAGCTTTTGACCGTGTAGTCCAAAGTCAATCTTTTTTTTTTTTTTTTTTAATAACATCGATCTAATCAATTCAATATCGTTAGTGTGATTAATTTCGACTATTGCTTCAAATAATAGTCCCTGTATAATATCCTATGAATTATGTACTGTTGCCTTATGTGTTTTAACCTATGTGATTGCAAAGAGCATATAATTCTGATTAATTAATTGTGATTTTCTTCTTCGTTGTTGGTATGAGAATTCTTTCCTCCGAATTAATAAATTGGACCTCCGTTTGCCGTGTACGTTAGGGTGTCATACAGAAAAGGGTTTTGTCACCTAGTATATTCAAAATACGCATTTCTGGTATATTAGATGAAATTAGATCAAAGTATTTCATTGGATTTTCAGATGTTTCTTATCTTGCCTATGCGGATGATCTTCTACTTTTGCAAAAATATAAGCAAGGTCTCTCATTTATGGTCTCAAAAGTTCCACGCTTATTTTCTAAAATTGGTCTTTCTCTTAATGTTGAACAATGTCAGTGTTAGGTTTTTAATGGTCCGACTGTCTCTAATGCTGCCTTATTCTGTTGCAGTTTTTCTATACCCTCTAATTCCACCTTTCGGTGGTTGGGTATTACTGTTACTAATTCAATTTTTAGCCTACGGCAGTGCACTGTTCGTGATGTTCCAAAGGGTTATTCTAAGATTGTTACCAATTGAGGGAAGTATAATAGACATGCACTCGGTAGGCTATATGCTACATTCTGTGATCATTCTGTCTTTATCCTTCTGGTCTTTATCCCCTTCTGAAAAATGATGGGAACTAGATCCAGTCTTTTTATTTCAGATATTGGTCAACATGCCTGAGACTCTAGGCAGGCATGCCTTTCCAAAACCTAACAAACAAGTATGTGTCCAATAAGAGAACACTGCATACTCCAGCCATTTACCCGTGCCCCCGCCATTTAAACATTTGCCTCTCAATTACTTGGACTATCTGTCTATGCTTTTTTCTGTCTACAATTAGCCATGTCTTGATGCAACCTGTGCAACCTACTGCAAAATACTTGATAACTGCGCTGCTAACATACCTCAAGTGTCTTTGTGGAGTTGTAAGATCTTCGGTACGCAAGTAACTATGTAAGCAAACACAAACATGTATGACCTAGTCAACATTTTCAGGCTTTGTATTAATTGCTGCTCTGAACATCCTCCACTAGGCATCAAGAATTCAAATTACATATTCTATTATCCTTCGAGCACAAGAAATCCTGTAATTAAAAATTTCCTCTGGTGCTATAAAGGTGATCACCAGAATAGGGTCTTAATAAGTTTGTTTTCAAGGGAAAAGCTGCATCTTCAATAATCACATATGGTAAGTAGGTGGCATTTCCTGTATCAATCGTATCACTTCCTGGAAGATCTAAAGTACAGTCATTCACTTTCTTACCAAGAGTTGAATTGCCAAACACAGAACCATAACATTGCCGACCATAACTGCCTATGTCAACATAGACAAACCGATAGTTAGCATAGCACATAGCCATCAAGACTATGCTGTGGAACTGCTTGTAGTTGAAATATTTTGACGCCGCGTCTGGTGGAGCCTGGATTCTAATGTGCTTCCCATAAAAAGCTCCAACACAGTGGGGAAAGTTCCTTTTCACTGCAAACTCATGGGAAATTTCCTTCCAGTCAGATTGTTCACTGGGAAATCGTAAAAATAATGGGAACAGCACTTGGCAGATTGTATTCATAGTGTTCCATATAATTTTGTTGGCAGTCGACCTTCCCAGGTAATGTGCAAAGCTTTGGTTTCTCTGTGTACCACCAGCTGCAAGATATCTTAATGTCACTTAAAGCCTTTCTTTAGGTGAAATAGTTGTTTTGAAGTTTGTATTTTGTCTTGCAATATATGGTGAAACCAGAATAAGCCTTTTAATCAAATTGCTTAGGTGACATTCTGAAATAGTCATGAAACCAATCTGCATCCGTTAAACGCAGGTTATTGATTAGTAAGTTTGAAGCACCATTTTCACTTCTCATTTTCGAAAAGTCTCTGACCCAAAATTTTCTTTTTCTCATGGTCTCTGAGGCTTGTAAGCCTTTTCTCTTCTCTCTCCTTCTAAGTAAGCATAATGGCAAAACATTTGTAGCCTCATGATCCAATTTTGAATCTTAAGCCAATCTTACCGATGGCCAGAAAAATAATCTATCTGAACAGTATCTATCTGAACAGTAACTATCTGAACTCTAAGAACTTAATTCCTGTATGAACATCCGGAATTCCCAGATATTTTTCTGTCCAGAACAAAATTCTTTCCAGGAAAATGTCTGGGCAGTGAGAACTTAGCTTTAGGAACTCACCGTAAACGTGAAATCCTACGCTTTGTCGTGCATGAGAATCCGTTTGTCATTTATGTGAATCTTTCAATGTTTACTAGCATTTTTGATACTCAGATACTTATATATAAAAAAAGTGTTTTGAAGAACTTAGCAGCATAATTAGTATTCCCATCCAAACCAATTGAATCCAATACGAATAAATCAAATACAAATCACTGCAAATACTTTAGAGTAAAGCCATGTCTATGGGGGATGGGGATTTTTGATAAGAGCCCCTCCACTCACCAAATTTTTTGATTAACTCGTAAAAAAGTAAAAAAGGTATGTAAACATATTTTTGAAGCGTTTTTTAAAGTTTGTGTACTGAACACGCTTATTACTTCAACTGGATGCAGTTGCCGGCGACTCCGACTCCTGTTGTGACTCATTACTCCTGCGGAACTCACAGGACACATGCTCCGGGCATGCCCTAGCAGCAAAAAAAAGTTAGTAAGGAGAACGAAAATGAACAGATATCAAGATAAAAAATATGCTCTTACCATTTATTTAGTTCTCCTTGTTGTGTAGTACTTTCACTCTATTAATTTTATGATAAACATAAGGCCTTGGACACCTGCCACGATGCAAATGGTTCTTATTTACCAAATAATATGGGATCTGTGGGAAATCGTCACCTGTGATCTTTCTCCTTAATATATTTTTCTACACTGAGCGGGATGGTACTTGCTTTGGCTTGTTTTTTGAAACCACGGGGCGTCTTTCCGCACCTACTATCTGGCAACGCTAATTCCGCGTGGAAGAAGTTAGGGGGACATTCAAAAACAGGAAGAATTAAGGGTCGACTGTTGTTGAGTGTTGTAGGCCACCTAGAAATATATTTGCCACTGAATAGTTGGCTACTTCGGTAGGCTCTTACCTGATACCGACTAGTTAGTTATTTTTGCTGTTTATAAGGAACTTTATTGATTAATTTGTTTGGTATGTCCTAGGCCTACCTTAAAATTGCCTTAATAGCATCAGTGCATACCTTAGCCTAGTGAGACCTTAATAGCATACTACATAGCTGATATCATAGGCTAGTGTGCATTGAACTTTCTTGGTGGCTGACTAGTGGGATATTTTAAATATAACTTGAAATAGTATAGCCTATCTGGGTTCCTAATAGCAAACTAGGCAGTTAAATTCTGGTTTAGCTACTTTTTGCTCTCTTGGAAAGGGGTTAGGTCAATATCTATGAAATCATATTATTGAGTTAGGACAAAAGTGAATACACTATTCGATGCCTTTTTTTATGCTGATTACAAATATAATAGGGTAAGACACCCAGTAGTCGGCCACCTGCCTATTCTTGGACATAATCTTTTATACTATTTTAATCACTATTTACAATGAGCCGTTTGTATGTCCGAGTTTAGGCAGAATTGTCACTTGTTAGTAAATTCAAAAATATAAAAGGTGCTGTACAAGTGAAACTATTTGAATTAGTAACCTACTTGTTCAGAAATTCTTCAGAAATTTTTTGATACAAAATTAAGTTTCTAGGTGGTATAATACAGTAATTAGAGTAGTTTAAATGTCAAAAAGTTTTCAAAGTGATTAAAGTGTCCTGAATACTGGGTGTCTTACCCTAAGCATTTCTATTGGAAATGAGTTTCAGCCCCCCCCCCCTATGTAGGCCAATTCAGGGTTAGGTATAGCCTATACAGGGGGGGGGGGCTGAAATTCATTTCCAATAGAAATGCTTATTATATTCGTAATCAGCATAAAAAAAGGCATCAAATGGTGTATTCACTTTATTCCTAACTCAATAATATGATTTCATAGATATTGACCAGGGGTTAGGTTAGGAAAAATGAAATTTCTAGTAAGGAATCCGGTAAAGTTCTACCAAATCATATTAGGCTATTGACTTATGCATAAAGTGAATATAGCCTACCACTTGATGCCTTTTTTTTTTATGCTGATTACAAAAATAGTAATCATTTTGGTAAAGTTCTAACAAATCATATTATTGATTTAAGACAAAAGTAAACACACCATTGATGCCTTTTTTATGCTGATTACAAATATAATAATCATTTCTATCAGAAATGAATTTCAGCCCCCCCCCCCCCCCTATATATGCCAATTCAGGGTTAGGTTAGGCTGGGTTAGGTATATATAGGGGGGGGCTGAATATTTGGATTATACCTTTCCAAATTAAACACAGTTCATTCAGCAACCAAGTTGATTAACTGTGACCTAATTTCTGGATTTTGTCAGCAGCCATCTGGTGAATTGAACTTTTAAACCTTTTATATTAATCAACCAAATGACTAGGAGGGTGTGTCCTGAGTGTAGATTAAGGGCAACAATCAATTGCCTGGCATGTAGTGCTTGTAACTTGTCCATTGATGAGTAATGTGCAGGGATAGAACATTCCCAGTGGAATAACAACTGGTTATGTTTAGATTGTTCCTTGAAACAAAACACCAAAAATCAAGAATAAACCACCCCTACTTCTTTGGAAGCTAGTGATACCCATGACAATGGTTGTCAAATTCTTCCTTAAAAGAAATTTTAGATGATATCAGGTTGTCCCCATTTGCCCCACCTTGCCAAAGGGATGGTAAAGCTATCATTGCATCCCAAAGCAGGTGTCAGACTAGGTCCCCTACCAGTATCATTTCCGATAGAAATGATTATTATATTTGTAATCAGCATAAAAAAGGCATCAAATGGTGTATTCACTTTATGCCTAACTCAATAATATGATTTGGTAGAACTTTACCATCATTTCTATTAGAAATGAATTTCAGCCCCCCCCCCTATATATGCCAATTCAGGGTATATATTCTACAACCTAACCCTGAATTGGCATATATAAGGGGGGGGGGGCTGAAATTCATTTTCAATATAAATGATTATTATATTTGTAATCAGCATAAAAAAAGGCATCAAATGGTGTATTCACTTTATGGTGTGTTATGGTGGTGTATTCACAAATGGTGTATTTTACCAGTTTTAACCAGTATTGCTAGACTGATTTTCTACTAGGAACTAAAGATGCCAGTGCCCAGACAGAATTATCCACTTATGATAGCTACTAATTATGCTTCCTGCCAGACAGAAGATCTATTTAGTGCTATTTTTGGATCTAATTGTGACTTCTAATGCTGCCTCCTGCCAGACCAAAAATATTCCTTGTGGCAATTTTGAATCCAGCCCTCTATGTGCCCTCTCTCTCCCCTCCCTCTTAGTGCTGAAGAAAAAACTCCAGTTCATAACCAACAACATTTCTACTTTGATTGATCTTAGGGGAAATATGATTAAGAACCCACTTGAGTCTGTGATTACAAATCAACAAATTGATTCTTTGAAACCAAACACAATTCACTTTAGAAGCAAAAATAACCCCAAATACATGAATATTAATGAAGCAAGTATCAATTCAAAAATGAATTTAAAAGGTGACCTAGTTCCAGAGGTCAGTTAAAATTTAAATGTGAACTCAATTAATATTCCAGATCCAGAGCTCAGTGACAATTTAAATGTGAACTCAATTAACATTCCAGATCCAGAGGTCAGTGACAACTTAAGTATTATTGGTATCTCAGTTCCTGAAGTCAAATCAGGGAGGAATTCTGTGACCTGCCAATTCCACTTGGCCAAGTTGAGCCCCCTAAAAATGCCAAAATCTTATATCCCTCCCAAATATTATCAGACAAGAGTGACCCAGGTATAAATGATGTGGCGCCTCTCTTTGAAAATGCCAAGAGCCTAAACTTTGAAAAAGTAACTGAACTCAAGGGTATCTCAGAATATTAATGTCATAGCTGTAACAGAGGCTCAGGCACAAAACCTGAGTTCCTTAAAATAAATAATTACTCCCAGTTCATTAAGCTTTGCCCTTCGAACCACCCTCTTGGGAAGAAAGGGATGGTATTTTGTTCTTTGCTCAAAATAACCCTCACCCAAAACTCATTTCCACTCCTAACCTCTCCAAGTATGATGGAATCCTCTGGCTTAGTCTAAGACCAATGGTTCTCCTGCATCCTTTTAATATAATAGTAGCAGCAGTTTTTATTATTCCCCAAACCAAAATATTGATCAAAAACATAAATTTATACAGCAATTCCAGACTAATGCTGACTTTTTTTTTATCCAAATGCTAGTATTTTTTTTACTAGGTGGTGCAAATGATCTCAAGATAGACTCTATTTGTACCTGTCTTAATATTAAACAATCAGTTAAAATTCTGACAACAAGAGGAAATATGTCCCTTGATGTCATTTGTTCTAATATGAATAAGTTTTACAGTCCTCCCCAAGCCCTGTTTCCATCAGGTGGTAGTTACCATTACTGTCTCCTTTTATCCCCTTCCTTGTCTTTCTTACACTTGTTAACAACCACAAGCAGATCTTACCATTCCCTTAGTGATTCTGGTCTTTTTTCAATTGGCTCTTGGTTGTCTAAGGAATTTTGGTCCAACATTTATGATCTAAATAATTTTTATGACAAAATCCTTACTTTCCACAAAAAACTGAATGACAATTAATTATATGGCTCATTTTCCTGAAAAAAGTTAACAAAATGCTCTAATGATAAACCCTATATAAATGATCATATTAAAATGCTAATACAGAAAAAATGGAACTTATTCAAAAGAGGTAAACTAGTGGAAGCAAATAATTGAAGAAAATACTTAAAAAACAAATTAGAAAACTTGCCAGATCTTTTTATAAAAATAAAGTTTAAAGACCTATGCCAGGATAAATCCAAAAATTGGTAATCCCAAATCAAAATACTTGCCAGCAAGAGACCAGAGCCACTAAACTTTAATTTAGAGGAACCTCCAAAGACAGCAGCAAATAATCTGAACAAGTTCCTTGCTTCAATTGTCCAAAGTCTCCCTCTTCTATCTTATGAAACTCCTAGTGTTGCAACCCCCTTTAATTTCCCCATTTGATGTGGTAAAAAAGATTGCCCATTGGATATTCCTGTCCTATGTATTAAAGCTTTTTAGTAATTACCATCTGAAAGCCCTTTTCTATTCTTTTCAATCAATGCACTCAATTTGGACTTTTCCCTCTGCTTGGAAACAAGGTTTCATAACTCCAATAAAAAAGAACAAAGGTAAGCCTGGCTTTGATGGTATTTGTAGATAATTTTGGAGACCACACTGCCTTTCCATGACAATAAAAATAAAAGTTCAAAATAGGGATAAAATCCTTTTTAATAGACAGTGTATAATAAATTTCACAAAAAAAATACCAGATATTTTGGTCACATATACAGTGACCGTCATCAGTAGTAAAACTTGATGGTCACTGTATTGGTGACCAAAATATCTGGTATTTTTTGTGAAATTTATTATACACTGTCTATTAAAAAGGATTTTATCCCTATTTTGAACTTTTATTTTATCTTGATGGTATTTGTCTTATCTCTTTGACTTCTATTTTTTCGAAATTATATGAAAGCTTTCTTGCTGACTGGCTCAGGGACCAAGCTCATTCCCTTGTTGATCCTAGACAGTTTGGAAATCTTAAATCTACATCAACCTCACATTACCTTATCCACCTTGTTGACTCCGTAGGGAGACTACTTGAGAGACCAAACACCTGTCTAAACCTAATTTATGTTGACCTACTAAAGGCCTTTGACCTGGTTAACCATACTATGTTGATAGAAAAACTTATCAAAGAATTCCAGATTGAAACATTTTTAGTCAAGCTTGTTGCCTCATTTCTTTCAAACAGATCACAGGCAGTCAAATATCTAAATTGCTGCTTCAGCCACCTTTGTATTCATAATGGTATTCCCCAAGGTACTGTTCTTGGCCCCCCCCTGTTTTCTGTCATGATCAACAGCCTTTTAGTGGATTACCCTGACAGGTAGAAATTTGTTGGCAACCTAATGGTTGCAGAGATGTGTTATTCCTGTGGGGGGTAATGCTAGTTCATTTACAGTGGACCTGTTTTTTAAGCTATTTAGAATATGAATTTATGATTGATAAAAAGAACCCAAGTAATATAAAATATTTGCTTTCAAATAATAAAAGATATTTAGATGACCTACAGGTGATAAATTGTGCAGAATTTTAGAGATTTTGAATAAGATATACCCACCAGAGTTAAAGCTGGAATCTAGCAATGGGAAAGACAATTATGACCATTTTCAAGACTTGGATATTAATGTTACACTTGATAATACATTAGTTTTTAAAACATATAATAAAACATATGATTTTAATTTTGAAAATGTTAATTTCCCATTTCCTAAAAGTAATATACATTCAAATATAACATATTCATTGTACTTTCCCCAACTATTTAAATATGCACAAATTTGTACTAAATACATTGATTTTAAAAGTAGAATTCAAACAGTCATAAGTTAATTGTAAGAGGTTTTTCTGCCAATAAACTTGCTTGGCAATTTAAAAAGCTTAGTTTTCAATATAATCAACTTTTAAATAAGTATAATATAAATTATCAAGATATTTTGAATGATATTTTGAGGTAGCTTGTTGGATGTTTTTTTTTTTTTCTCTTCCCTTTATAATTTTGGAATTTTGTGTTTGTTTCAACACAAGCAGGTGCTGGGCTATGGAAGATAGTTTGAAATTAGTTTGTAAAAGTTGGGCTTGAAAGTGAAAAGGCTTTAGTTGACAGTTGGGGCTATGCAATTATTGGAGGTAAACTGGCTGAAAGGTTATTCTTTCAGAGTTGGGAAGTTTTTACTTTGATTTAGTTATAGGTGAGCTGTGGTGAAGGAAGCTTTGAAAATTTTTTGGGTATATTTTTATATTTTTAGGTACTGTTTTGTTCATAGATATTCCACAGGTGACACTACATAGGGGTATGCCATATGGTTCTATGGCAGGCATGCATGCTCATTTACCTGGGTAAGGAAATTTAAGCACCAAAACTTGTATAGGCAATGAGTTTTCCTCTGAGGATCCCTGATATGTGGTGATTACTTGGGGAATATTAAATTTTGTAGACGTAAGGTGTTATGGCTTGGTTTTGGGACAATGATTTACACTTATTAGTGCTGATTTTGCTCTATTTTGGACGTGATTTTTGGACTATTGGGTTGGATGTACTGTTTTGTCCTAGTTGATTGGATGGATGAGTAAGGTCTAGACCTTGTTCAAGTGCTCATTTATCTCAGTTACTAAATTAGGAAGACAGTTTTTCTTCTTTTTTTTATACCAATTAATTACCTATAATACACTATGAAAATATTTATAGCAATCCAATTTGTATCCTCCATGACATTGCAAGCAAGGCTTCTTCTCTTGATATGATGGTTAATCCTTTTAAATCCACCATAGTATCTGTCAGTTTCCTCAAGTCCCCTCCTCTTTTCCTTCATCCTATTCCTCCTGAGGTTTCAGCTACTTCCTTTAAACTCCTTGGTGTTACCATATCTTGTGATTTGAAGTGGGACACCCATGTAAATAACATCCTCCATCAAGCAAACTTGTCACTTTTTCTTCTGAATCTTCTGGATAAATTTAGTTGCCCCCCATCTTAGTTACTAAAGGTATATTTCTTTTGTATGTACTTTGGTCAAGTACGCTTGTCCTGTCTGGCATTGGTGCCTCTCAATTGAAGCAACCAAAATTTAAAATATTCAAAAAAGAGCCCTGACGATTATTTATAAAGAAGGCAAGGTCCCATATTCCTACCTTCTTAAGACTTCAAAACTTGATGCCCCGTCCAGAAAGAAAAAATTTGTGCCTCTGTTTTGGGAAGTCAACACAAATAAACATCTGTACTGAAAATCTCTTTCCTAGCCACCACTCACCCATAAGAAATTGCCACCCCCATATAGTATCCCAAACCATCCCCATCCTTTCTCCCATACTCTCTTCTATCTTATGTTATTTAACAAAACTTTTATTCCCTTTTTTAGAAATAAAATTATGACCCATAACTTTACCAAAAATAAAAATTTGAAAATTTGGTTATTTTTTGTCATTCTTTTTATCGATTTAAATTATGACGTATAAAATGTTTTATAATTATGACCTGTATTTATGACCTTTGTATTTTGTATTTTCTGACCATTACCTGTTGTGTTTTGTTACAGTGGTAACTATATGTTGTTGATGTATTATTTTGCTATTGTATTTTTTTTTTCCAAGAATTGCGAATTCGGCCCTCTAATGTTTGTGATAGTCTTTTTGCCAATAAATATCTCTTTATCTAACCTGACCTGTAAAATACTTGATTTTCAATTCAAACCGTTTTCCTACCGTTTCAATTTTTCAAATGCTGTTGACAAAAATAGTACTGAATTTTGTGATTCAAAACTTTCCCGTCAACAATTCAGGGTGTATATTTGCACATTAGGGGGTGGGGTGGGTAGATTTCATGGTAAATTTGTAGTGGGCTTTATAAATAGCTAGAATGAAAGTGAAAACATTATTCTTGAACCATCAATCTTCTATTGCTCAAAATTTTCCAAGCTGCAAAGAGCTATTATTCCATTATTTTAATTTAAAAGTATTTTTTTGTACTTAAAATATAGAAATACAGTTAGATTTTATAAGTAATTTTTTTAAACCTTTATATCCACCTCTCTTTAATAACACAAAATGAAAGCGAATATTATTCTAATGATTTGGACTGTTGAGCCTTGTGAACCTCATCCTTGTTTTTTATTAATATAAATTTTGCTTTACAGTTTAGAACATCAGTTATTATAGATTGCCTAATTTCTAGGAACCTTTTGCTTTTGATCTGCTGTGTAAAAGGGAGGACTAATTCCAAAGTGTTGTTAGTAGTATTCTACATCTGATAAGAGACTTTAAGTGTATTGGACGAATCTTTTGATTGACTCAAATCCAATTCCAAATATGGCGGAAAATATCACTCCATCTGAAGCTTCCGATATAAGAATGGTAAGTTATCTAATTACTGTTCTGATAACAATATAGAAGGAAAAAATTTCTTTCTTGTTCTTCTATCTTGTTATCTTAAGTTTTAAAATAAAAAAAAAAAACTTTATATTTATTTTCAAATTTCTCTAACCTTCACAATCAAAGAGGACAAAATTAGTTGTTTTTTTTTTTAAGTTAAAACATATGTAAACTTAATTTCTAGCCTCTAAGTCTCAAATTTTAAAAACAAATAATCCCTGTTGATAGGACTATTCACTTCATTTCCTCAGACATGCATGATCAAACTAAAGTACTGCCAGAGCTAAGGTCATAATGAGGACCTTATTTTTCAACTGAGGATCAGATTTAGTTTTTTGTCTAAACCAGATGATATTGCGTCTCTTAAGTGTCAATCCTGAGTGTTTCCAACTGAATTATAGATTAAAGAAAAAAGCACAGAAGACAACAATTGGCAATATTAATCACGAATGAAAGATTTAACCCGAACTGCCAGCCATGACAAAAACCAACAAAGAGAAAAATCTAAAAAAAAAAAACAACAAACGAGACTGTGGCCAGTGGAGAGAAAAGAAAAGACAAATTTAGTTACTGTGGTGTCCACACTGAAGTAACTATAATAGCATCTTTTCCCTACGTGGATCAGTTTGCGCCAATTGTACATATTTTTTTTTTTGGTGGTGGTTTTATTAGTTTTTAGTTTTATCTTTTTTTTTTTTTTATTCTGTTCTTCTTATGTTTCTTTCGTGCTGAAGACGCCTTGTTAGGATACAGGTGAAATATCCGCGTTGTTTTGCATTTGTCTTTTCTCTCCACTGGCCACAGTCTCGTTTGTTTGTTGTTTTTTTTTTTTAGATTTTTCTCTTTGTTGGTTTTTTTAATATTAATCGCAAACACAACACTAGGAAATAAAGGAGAAATTATGTTGAAGGATACAACATTAGACATAAAATAAAAGTTGTAATGCAGTATTCTTTGCATAACTATATGAAATGTATATTTGCATTGTTTGAAAATAGTCTGTGTAGGATGCACATTTTTGAGGGAGTTTTGTTTTGATTGCTCTTTGTAACATGGGATCATTGAAGTTTGGTATGTTTTGGTTTAGTGTGTTGAAGCTGTGTTTTGGGCTTGCATTTTAATTTTTAAGTTGCATTAAGTTTGGTTGACAAATTATTAAGAGCTCATTATTAAGACCTCATGATTCTACTGTTGTGAGGATAAGTAGAAATGATAATGATGATATGATGGTAGAAATGAAAGGATAAGTAGAAATGAAATGATAATGATGATAATTTTATGAAAAATAAGTTCTTTTGCTGTTCATTTAAAAAACATTTTATGAATTCAAAATTTGTGGAAGAAAATCTTTTGTCTCGTTTGTAACAGCATAACAACATACCAGTACTACAAATTACTGTGATCACATGGGTTCCATTGTGTCACTAGAGAAAATGTTAGGGGAGGTCGCTTTTACTGATTGATTTGGGTGATATTGGTATAAAAATTTCTTGTTTTTTGGCCAATCTTCCTCTATTTACTTTACTTCATGTGTTTCAATCAATCCATTTTCCTAATATAAAAACAAGCCAGTAAAATAACAGCGCTTTACATCACCTTTTTAGCGACTCAATTGTTTGTACTCAATGGCTGAAAAATTTGGGAGCACCTCACCCTCCAATATGTGACACTCCTTCAGTTGCTGAGGGTGAGATAATCTCTACACGATATTTCAAAATAACTTGTTTTGGTCTAACCGGTTTTTAGAAGGAACTGGTCCCTTTTTTTCTGTTTCCTGGTTCTACCTATGATAATTGAGTATTAATATGAAAAAAAAGATATTTGGATACAAATGAAACCAGATCTTTTTTTAACATCAGTAAATTTTAACTTTGATTTCTAGAGTACTGAACTAAGCCTGACTTAGTTTTTTTTTTTACTTTTAACTGCAGATTATACAACCATAAAAACTTAGCATTTCAATAATTTTCACCTATTTTGGCAAATGGGATTTAGATTTTACCAAGTGACAGTGAGGTCTAGTGGCACTTCTTAAACTCCTTAATACCTCCAAAATTAAAGATGTCTCCCTGGGATTTTTCTAGAATATTCTAGGACAATGTAAACTGGAATCTGACTTCTAAGAATAGGTCTCTACATCTTTTGATGATAAAGCTTAATATTTGTGGGTTCTAATGGTAGATTGACCTTAGATTGTTTAAGTTTTTAGATTGAACATGTTGGTTTAGTTAGATTTTTAGGCAGGTGAATCAATTGTTTTTTTTTTTTTTTTTTTTTGTTAAATAGGAGGAGTGAATAGCACACAAAAATTCTTCCATTAACAATATTTAATGTTTCTGTTTGTGTTTTTGACGGTGGGGAGGGGGGCTAATTTATTTTTTATATTAAATATTTGATGAATTGTATTTTAGCTGAAGGAGTGTCCCGGAAAAGAAATATGTTTTCACAGATTTTTGCTTCAAACTGGTTTTGGTTGCCACTATTGATTCGACCTTGTTTTCGGAAAGCAATCAGTAAGAACACGCACACAAAATATTAACTATTATAAGACTATATAATCTTGTATAATCAGCTTTGAGTTCTATGTGAACACATTGATTATGATAATTTATATCCAAAGCAAGAAAAATACAAATGTCACAAGGCGCCTTCCTATTGACAATGCTCCTGTAAACTTATACTGATGTAAGAACAAACAGCAAAACAAATAATGTTGAACAAATCTTAGTTTACGATATTTTAGTTTATGCTTGTTTGAATAATAAACATCAAGAAAAAAATCTCTCTTTTATCTCTATTGCGCTCTTTTTTCGAAATTCACTTCCAAAAATCATTTGCAGGTTCAGAGTCCTAAACGGTTTGTTGCCCTCTAGTGTCTGTTTAATTAAGTATCTTCAACTTTGTTTAAAATAAATAAAATCTCGGTTTTTTGTATCAAAATATACATTTGTTCTTCTTTTTAAGAATTAAATTATTTTTTTTTAGTTTCCTCAAATTTAATCTTTTTCAGATGAATGTTTAGATGTTCAAAGGAATAGTTTCTCTTTTAAAAATTTTGACGTTATAGCGTCATCCAGTTTATCATTCTTCATCTAGAAAATATTTAATTTATTTCTAATTAGTGTTTTTATTGGTTCATTAATGTACAGTTTGTCTCTGGAACACTTTCTGAATCTTTTTATATATTTAGACGTTACCTACTGAAAAAAGTTCGATATTAGGATACTTAGAAATTACAAAATCAGCACTTAATTACAATCCCTACAAGAATCTATGCATCAATATTTTGAATCGGCGAGTAATAGAAGAGGGCTGTTGTAATGATATTAAAGGGATGACGGAATACTTACAGCTTAATATTTAGCCAAAGGATTTAATAATACTCGGATAAACTAACGGTAGAAGTAATATTTGGGTAAAGATTACTCTTAGTAAAAAAAAAGACATTACCACCTTATTTCCGACTGGGTGATCTCTGGACGGCACTTAATATACTGAAAACTCTGACAAGTGATGGGTTCTCGGGATATAGGACACTGATTCTTTTGCAGCCATAATATCTATTCGATTTAATTCTCACAGCACCTTGGGTTTGGTAAACTTTTACCGTTTGTAACTAAAAAACTATGAAATTAAAAGTGATTTGAGAAACTTGACTGTCAATAGAGTTCTAGGCGTTTAACCTCCCGGCAATTACCCCCCGAACAAGAATGCCCCCCCCGAAAATAAACCCCCAGCAATTACCCCCCCCCCCCTCCCAAATAAGCAAGAGGGTGTTGGGGACGGTTCAATGGATTAAAATGGTCTGTGAGGGTGTGGTGACGGAACAAGAGTAGATTCTGTGGACAAAACGTCTTTAGGCATATTGCATTGTCCAACATCGGGCTGGGAGGAGAACTTAATTGGAGGTAAAAAGTTAAATGATTAAGATGAGAAGGGGGTTACGGAAAATTTCCACCTTGCCGTTAAAAGAGTGGGGTCTCAAACTTATTCTCCACCATGGCTGATAAATGAGCAAAATTTCATGATTTAGCAATACAATATTAAACATAACAAAGGTCAATAAGGTCAAAACTGAACTTATCAGACACGGAAATGCCTGAATAAAAGTTACAACAGATTGGTCTATATAAAAACTTTCAGTGTTTACGAAACTCGTAAAAAAACAACAATTAAAATAGCTAGGCGTACAAATCATATTTTCTTTTTTGATTATTTTTAATGAAAAACGAAACTCGAAACGAAATTTTGATGTCATAGGCTAGATGTATCAAAAGAATTGGCTTATTATGTTGATTCCTAATAAATAATATTCATTAAGTTTAGCGTTACCAATCAAAAGGTCCAAGCCTGAGGAAATTTGCCTGATTTTACAAAAAAGGAGGTAACACCCCTGAAAGTCATGACAGCTTAATAAAAGTCACGTCATCTGATTCAGCGTGTTAGAAAACTCTACTGTAGAGGTTTCGAGTTCCCATCTGCAAACATGTGATATTTGTATTTTTTGCCAGAAGAAATATCACGGATGCGTGTTTTCTTCCAGGGGTGATCGTATTGCACGAATAGTCCTAGAACATTGGGAGAGGGCTCATTCAAACAGAAATTAGAATGCCCTTTTTTCCCTAAAGCTGTCTGATCAAAATTTGAAAATTACTCACTGAGATAATTTTTCTTTGGTGAAGGAAGTTTCCAGGGAGTGGACTTTCCAGTGGATATTTTACACTGTTGCATGTTGCAAGAATATTTATTCAAAATTCTTTCTATTTGTCTCACTTTTTCTTTTCAGACTAAATATTACATGTGGAGATGTCAAGAGAAATGGTCCAAGGGAAATTCTTACTGGGTTGAAATTGTTGTGGTCGGCAAACTTATTAGCCAAAGAGCCAAATATGAATATTACAATAACTTTTAAAGAATTGGGAGCCAAATCTTCTTCTTCAGTTATTTTTTTGGTACTTATTTATTATATGGTACACACTCGAGAAGTGAAGTTAGGTTAATCCTGATGAAATATACCAAAATATAATGAAAATACAATACTTTATTAACAAATTTCGGCTATATATTTGCACATCAAGGAGGGGGAAGGATAAAATATAGCGGTTCTTCATGGAAAATGTTTTATGCATGTACAATTATTCAACATATTATGAAGTAAGAATTGTTTTCTAACTTCACGCTGTCCAAATACTTTACCCTCACCCCCTTAGTGTGCAAATATATAGCCCAAATTATATAACTCCTATGTATTCTGTCGCCCGCTTGTTTTCCCCTGAGCGTAAGCTAATTCTTTCTTAATACAGACAGATAAAAGAGGTTTGTTCTCGGGAGTGTACCAAATAATACATAAGCTCCTTGTTACGTTACGCTCCTTGCTCCTTTGTTTTCTTTGTTATTTTTTACTTTCTTAAATCTTGATCACGACACAGCTTAGTAACCATCCCCATGTGTGCTCCAGTACTGTTCCTTTCAGCGGCCTTCCCATCTCTTATAAATCTGTTTTTCACATTTCCTAGGATGTTATCTATATTTTTTCTGCAGTGCCGTTTTCTTGCAGTAGATACTTCGGTTCCCCTTTCTCTGTCTCTTTTCTTTTGTTGTTCTTTGCTCTTTTTCTTTGTTTTTACTTGATAATTTATTCAGTTTATTTTCGTTTGACTCTCTTGACGCCATTCTGTTCATAAGCTTTTACTAATTACCAACTTTACCTGTGAAGGTGACTTAACCTGCCACCCTTTTACATTGTTACATGTTGGCATTACATCTGGCGTCATCATATAGTTTTACTTTAACTACATTTACTTTTACTTTAACATACATACTGCTTTTTAAATACAAACGTACATTACCAACTTGGCCCAAAAACATAAACCGGAGGCGGGCATTAAAAAAAAAATTGAGAAATCATATTTTTATATAATTTTTGTGAAGGCACCAAACGAGTGACACTTTTTAGCTGACTCGGGCAGACTTGAATTGAAGTTATCAAGTATTTTGCAATAGGTTGCATCAAGACGCTGGGTAATTGTAGACACAAAAAAGCCAAGACAGATAGTCCAAGTATTTGAGAGGCAAATGTTTAAATGTCTGGGGCACAGGTAAATGGTAGGAGTATGCATGACTCTCTTATTGGACACATACTTGTCAGGTTAGTTTTTGGAAAGGCATGCCTGCCTAGAGTCTTAGGCATGCTGATCAAGAATTCAAAAATTGACATAAGACCGTTAGATTGCCTCTAATGAGAGGCAAACAAGGCACGCCCGCCTAGAGTCTTAAGGAGGTTGACCAAGAATTTTAGAATTGACATAGGACCATAAATTTGCTTGAAATAACAGGCAAACAATCGTTTAAAGCCATCTTTATCTTTCAAGTAGTACCTATTCGTTGCCTAAGCCTAGCCCCACATTCTGAAAAAAAATTTGAATTTTTCACAAATTTTTTTAATTTTTGGGTCACTTGCCCGAGACTCTGGGCGGGCAAGGCCCTATAAAGTAACATCTGGTCCAAATAGAAAATTCATTATTGAATTCAGCTTGTCACACATAAAAAGTAATTTGTAGATGAATAGAGAATTTAAGGTAAAAGTACAAAACAACGGATGCCCCCCCTCCTTGCCCCCCCCCCCTCCTTGTGGGTGCCCATGCCTGTATGTGCTTATTAGAACTTTAGCAGCAACATAAAACATAGTCACACAACTTGCTGTTATTACCCTTAGGAGGAAAGTCTTGGAAAAAATTTGAAAAGCAGTTTCGTCCGGCGCTGTAGCCGCCCCTTGCCCCCCCCCCCCTTATGGGCGCCCATGTTCGCGGATGCGCTGAATCTGATGTTGTGATTTTCATTGATTTCTTGACTTTTAGGGGGTGCCCCCTTTTTTCAAAAATCTTATATATTTGTCTTATTGTGTTTTGTATACGTATATATTTATCATTTGTTCCCAAAAATTAATGAAGTCCATAAAATTTACCAATATTATTCATGCTATATTCATTTTAAAACTAATTTTATATGATATTGCATAGTTATGCACCTGCTATTTTTCTCCGACCCAGTGAACACGTCTTAAATTTTTCTTATGTAATACCTAATACCTAAGAAAGGTAGATTTACATATATTTATTTTTTTTTTAGTTGAGACAACGATATCACAATTGGGGAATCATTTGTCTTCCGAGCAAGGAGAAATATCTTCGAAAGCTGATTTTGCCACTGTATACATAAAACAAGACATATAGACTCGGACACTCTATCTGTGTGGCCTAGAAACAGTTATTCATCTGTCGAAAACCAACAAGAAAATTGTTTGGATGAAAAACCAGTTATTCCCCAAGAGGAAGAGAACTTTCCTTTATTGGATCACTTATTACCCAACGCACCAGTCGACGGAAATCTTTTATTCAATGTGGAACCGTCATTTTCCGAGCATTTTCCGGGATTTAAAATTCAAAACTGCAAAAATTCTTCGAAATTTTTACAGACAGGTAGGCTACCCAAAGTAACTCCCTCCAGTAATCTTAGATCACTGACCTATACAGTCCTGGTTGATATTTTTAGGTGACAGTTATAGTTTACTATTGGTTATGGTTTTTATTTATTTTTAGTTTCGTTTATTTTTCTAATCTTTGCTTCTTCTATGCTGAAGGCGCCTTGTTTATATACAGATGAAATATCCGTGTAATTTTTATTTTAATAAATCCGTGTCTCTACTTTTATTTTACTAAATAAGTAGTACATTAAATAAAACTAAATTTCATGCTTATTAAATATTTATTAATGCAAACAATATACTTGCATCTCCTTGTGAATTTTGAGTCAGTCAGGTTTGTATTTTGTTGTTTTCAATCTTTGGCATGATTCCAAGTTCTCGTCAACTTGTCAGTTTACTCTTGATAATGTTCTTGCTTGAAAAAGAATTTTTCCCATATACATGCAGAACCAAAAAGGGAAAGAAGAGCAAACACCAGCTTTTTCAGCTGATTGTAAGAGTCAGGAATGCTATTCCAGGTGTTGAAACTGCTCATGTCTTTCTTCTCCAGGTCATCCGAAGCAATTTTTTTTTTCGAATGTTATTGCTTCTTCTAACTTTTCTTGCTTCATTAAGTTTTCTTTCCCTTGTAGTTTACGATCAAGCTGATTTAGATAAAATGTATCATCTCTACCATGACATAAAACTGTTTCATCCACTGATCGTCTGTTAGTTCTGGATAGTGGACGCCCTTCTCAAGGAGAAATGCATTAGTTTCGAAAAAAAGGGACGCGAAACGGTTTAAAACGTCCCCTTGCGATAACCAACCTTGTTATGAAGCAGAAGATCAGGGTACTCACTCTCCATTTCAAATAAAAATTATTTGAATTGGCGATGATTAAGAACTTTGCCTAAAATGGAGTTTATAATGGTAATCGTTAATTCCATAAATTTACAAATTTCTTCCGAAAATGGTTGTGCACGAAGTGCATTGATGAATGATGCAATGGTAAACAAGTATCTCCTGTTTAAGTAGCAACAAACCCTTTTTCTTACTTTGGTCATACTTTTGGCCCCGTCTGTTGAAATCAGCACAATTTTTATCGACGGGATTATGATGCTTATCTATACATTCAATTACAGCACTTGCGACACCTTCTCATGGGTCTGACCTTTGAGTGGTGATAATCCTAAAAGTTCTTCTTTAGACCCTGAATGAAACATAAATCACACAAAAAGTGAAACTTGTGCATTTATGTCACAAGACTTGTCAGCTACTATTTATAAATCCGAAACCAGTTTGAGATCTTCAATATGCTGTGTCTTTATATTCGAACAAATTGTAATTATTCTGCTTTAATGGTTTTGGAAGACAATGGTAACTTTAATACTCTTCAAAATATCTGCTTTTGTTCTTAAAATATTTCAACTTAAACAAAAATTATATATGTTCTCGATTTATAGAAGAAATGAATTTATAAAAATAAAATGCAACTTTTTCTTACGAAGTTTTTTTTAATGGAAATATTATTGCGCTTTCGTGGATGTTGTGCCAGAGCCGCACTTAAAAGACTAAAGAGCCACAAGTGGCTCGGGAGCCTCTGTTTTCTATTTTTTTTGAGGATCTCATTACATAAAATGTTCTTATAGAACAAGGTGTTCTATTTACATCACATTGTTTTTTGGAACTACATCTTTGCCTAAATTTACTAAATACTCTTTTTGTCGAAATTGTTTTACATCCCTTTTAATTTATGTTTTCAGAAGTTGATGATGCTTTACCAAGTGACATTAAGAAGCAGGTTGACATTTTGGACCCTTTAATGTTTCCCAAACTTGAAGATGGTCCAATGAGCACTTTTCCCAGCATTTCTGTATCATGTAAATTTGAACCTGAGTCTCAGAAATTTGGCTCCACATCTATTAGGGATGAAGGTAACCATTTTAGAGTTCTTGGATCAACTAAATAGAATAAGAATGGCTAAAATGTGAATTGAAAAAGTAAAATCTTAACTCTAACTAGAATACTACTACTTGCGACTGAAGGCAGAACCAAGCTGCCCTAGGCCAAGAGACGTACAAAATGTCTCTTGGTGTGGGACACAACTCACAGTACAGTCTGATTAGTATATTCAAAAGATCAGAATTTCCAAGTTTGCATACTTTTCTAGGATCAAGTAAAAAAAAAGGCCAAAATATTTCTGTCAGCGGACACTTGAAGTTAAAGGCTAAGGGAAACTGGTAATATTTTCAGAAATAGAGCCCCATTGCTAGACCTGGTAGATGATTACTATTCATTATTAACCAAGGTGGTGTCTAAGGGGAAGAGAACACTAAGTTTGAAACCCCTCCCGAAATAATTCTTGGATTCGTAAAATGGTCTGAAGATTTTAGACCCTTGAAAATTTTTAATGTATTTTGTATTATTATTTTGTATAGTCTTTGTATTATATCCTCCTCCATTGCGAGGAACCAACTGAATAATTTTGAAAACAAGAAATTAGAAATTTGATGAAAAGAAATACTTTTTCCAAGTAATTAAGATCTGGATAGAACCAATTTTTTCGTACAGCTTTCTGGTTGAACTAAAATCAGTCGGACGGGTGCCCAAAAGAATCTGTTAACAGTTTCTTCGGAAAAAATCTAACAAATCCTTTTCTGTCTTTCGTACTGCCCACATTTCAAAATCATAATTGATCATTGTTATCACTCTAGTCTCCAATATTCTAATCTTGGTTTGGAGACATAGCTTTCTATTCTTCCAAACTTTTTTCATTTTCGTAAAAACATCCTGGTCCGTGGTTATTCTACTTTAACATTTTCATTACATCCACCATCTTTAGTAATAATAAGGCCCTTGTAAGTGAAGCTATCCGTTTGATCCAATTTCCCGTTACTCCGTATTAGTCTTCACTTTCACTAATTTTTATTCAATGTAACTTAGTCTTTTTAACATTAAATTTCAAACTTATTTTTGCACCCTTAGCTTCCATTCACTTTCGACTATTAAAAAAGGGCATTAGCCCTTTCTATTTTCAATCGAATGAGCCCTTTTTGAAGTTCTTATGACAACTCCTTCGATACGAAGTGCCCTTGTATAAAAAAAATAAAATAAAATAATGATACATTGTACCCACATCGATCTTTACTATAAAAATGACAAGCTTTCCAATCACTTTCGACTATTAAAAAGGGCACTGGCCCTTTCAATTTCCAATCGAATGATTCCTTTTTGAAGTTTCTACGACAACGCAATTATTATATTTATAGTTTAATAATAAATTGCTCCATACTTACCGAAAAAACCATGCTCTAATTTAGAAAAAAATCCCAATGTGGCTTATAATCCTACAAAAATCATCTGAATTGTGTTGTCTAAACCTAGAATTAAATTAAAGCTGACACAAAACAAAATGAAGGAACATAATAATGTTCCTGTGTTTTAACTGTTATATAATTCTCCTGGTTAAATTTTAAATTTTATTTTCTATTATTTCTATGAAATGAAACAGATTTTTCAAGCATAAATCCCAATCATCCAATGATTCTTGATATAATTTATTTTATTTCTACTTTTAGCTGTTTTATTGTCGTTTATCTAATTTTATTTCCTTTTTAGAACTAATGAAGTCAACTATCTGCAGCATTGGTGATGAAAATGCTATCCAGTGTGACATATGTAAGAAAACTTTTACTCAGTTGTCAACTTTGACTGTACATAAACGAGTGCATACAGGTGAAAGACCCTTCCAGTGTGTTATATGTAAGAAAACTTTTGCTGAGTCTGGAAATTTGATTAAGCATAAACGAGTGCATACAGGTAAAAAACCCTTCCAGTGTGATATCTGTAAGAAAAACTTTGCTCAGTCAGGACATTTGATCAGTCATAAACAAGTGCATACAGATAAAAAACTCTTCGAATGTGATATTTGTAAGAAAACCTTTGCTCAGTCGACACATTTGACTAGACACAAACGAGTACATACAGGTGAAAAACCCTTCCATTGTGATATATGTAAGAAAACATTTGCTCGGCTGGATCATTTGGCTACACATAAACGAGTACATACAGGTGAAAAACCTTTTCAGTGTGTATATATGTAAGAAAACCTTTGGTGAGTCGGGAAGTTTGACTAGACATGAACGAGTGCACGCAAGGGAAAAAATACTGGAAGTGTAATTTATATAAGAAAAGATTCTGAATTAGGCTCTTTGAATAAGCTCCAATGAGTGTTTACAGGTGAAAACCCCTTTAGATTGTATGTATATAAGGAAACATTCTGATCTGTGCCACTTAAGTGCTATTTCCACCATGCATATATATGAAAGTGTTCTAAATCCAAGTCACAACTTTAGCGATGAAGCATCTTTTATTTCTAGAGGCCAAGGACATTCTTTCCAGTGGTGTTGAACTTAATATAAGAATTTGAACTCAAATTCATCAATAAATAAAATAGAAAAGTAATTAAAATCATTTAAGATTACATTTAAGTAAAACCTTAAATATGTTAATGTTTTTTATTTTAAATATTCTGCCAGTATCTTTGTGTCCATTATACTTTAGCGGAAAACAAAATTGTAATAACCAGTTGGAGAATATTGTTCTCCATTACAGACGAAGCCTTGAGCCAAACGATTTGTAGATTAATTCTTATATGCTACACCGGGAAGTGAGTCTAGACCTGACATTTGTTTGTGCTTGTATGTATATTTTCAATATTGTAGACATACCTCTGAAGTTTCTAGCTATATATGAATCTTTAAGCATAAATTTATAATTTCAAAATGTTTGTTTTGGAAAAATCGTGATTATTTCAATCAGAATCTAGGCATTTACTTTGGTGAAGCGGAATAAAAACCTAGTCAGTTAGATCACTGTCTTCAGGAACAAAAAGAAAGTTGTAAGTATGAAACGGTTGACTTTATAGATGTTCCATTTGGGAAACAGCCAAAATCGTCGACAAGGACATTGTACACTCATCATCAAGCATAAGAAGTTTTAATAAATGTTTTAGTACCAATAACGAAATTAATACTGGCTGCATATCAGTTGCTGTAAAAAAAAATCCCTCTAAAAATTTTTTTTTTTTAGTTTGGACAGAATATTTGGCCAAAAAGTACTATTATGTTTGACTCAGCTGTCGAAATACTAACCGAGTTGACAGTTCATTTGTTACTTAAAATTCTTATGTGGTAAACTTTAAATCATTTTACAGATATTTTTTTTATCATAGATAAAATAGCAACTTTCCTTCTTTCAAATAAAGTTGTTCCTAAATTATGTAATTAATCACCATTAATTACGTTCTAGACAAGGAATGTACTAGGGCTTTAGAGCTTTAGGCATGTAGTTAATCATATTTAATGATTATCGTAAATTAATCGTAATTAATGATTATTAATCACCGAAAAACGTCACTAAGCCCCGCCTCTTAGCATCATTAATTATAATCACTCGACGTGGAATACACCCTTGCTGAAATCGGTTCCCGAAATCAGCTACGTGTGCCCAGCCCTTTAAAGTTGTGAACTATTTAAATCGGTTTTGGAAGCTAGAAATGTCAGTTAGCCAGTTTTAAGAAGAAAAACAATAGAGCCGATTTCGAGACCAGGCCCCGTAAATGGCTCCGCTACAGGCTTGTCTATATTGATTCTCACTGTCACTTATCTTGTAACTGCACACAATGTGATCCTCTTCTTTATGTCATGGCATCACCATAGGGAAAATACAAATACTTATAGATTGCTATAGTAGCCAGAAATGTCAATACGCCAGTTGAAAAAAAAAAAAAAATGATTTCAAAGCCAGCCCCCGGCACTCTGCGTGTGGTAGGTTCAATTGTCCACTAGTCATTATGAAACTACTTAAAACTCCTTTTGCAAATAGACTAACTACTCTTGGTATTTTATGCTCATTGCTCCTTCTGTAATGTCGCACACGTCATAAATGTAAAAACGATACTTTCACTCCTGGGGGGGGGGGGGGGGGGGGCGGAAATGACATAATTTATTCTGTTGAAATGTACTTATAAATATGACGTCAATCATGATTTTTCTGGTCAATCATGTCTCTTGTGTAATTTTGCCTGCATCAGAGACACTGAAAACGATACAACCACTACTGAGGCAAATATGACATATATATGCTTTTCGAATGTATTCATAAATGTTAAATCGCTGACATTTATTTTTTTCAAAAATTCAGGCTCTTAACGAATCTTCTCAAATTTCTGTCCTATATAGATATTATTTGAAAAAAACTACGTTTTCTAAAGAGTTAAAGAGACTGAGTCACAAGTTCGAACCTTAAAACGTACAGGGATTAGAAGGTACAGTTGGGGGGCTGCCGCCCCCCAACCCCCCGCTTTCGCAGCCTTTAAATAGAAAAAAAAAATAATTTTAAACTGAAAGTAAGGAGCGACATTAAAACTTAAAACGAACAGAAATTATTCCGTATATGAAAGGGGCTGTGCCCTCCTCAACGCCTCGCTCTTTACGCTAAAGTTTTTATTGTTTTAAAAAAAAAAGAGTTGTGAGAGAAAGTCAAACTTTAGCGTAAAGAGCGAGGCGTTGAGGAGGGCACAGCCCCTTTCATATACGGAATAATTTCTGTTCGTTTTAAGTTTTAATGTCGCTCCTTACTTTCAGTTTAAAAATTTTGTTTTTATTTAAAGGCTGCGAAAGCGGGGGGTTTGGGGGGCGGCAGCTCCCCAACTGTACCTTCTAATCTGTACGTTTTAAGGTTCGAACTTGTGATTCAGCCTCTTTAACTCTTTAGAAAACGTAGTTTTTTTCAAATAATTTCTGCACGTTTTTGTACAGTTTATTACTTATTATTGCTTGACTAACTGTTAGATGATTGTGTATTATTGTTTTCTTTCTCGACAGGGTGTTTTAAGGATCGACCTTGTAACTCAGCCTCTTTAACTCTTTAGAAAACGTAATTTTTTTCAAATAATTTAAAAAAGAAACTGAGTTTCTTTTTTAAACTTTAAATTCAGTATATAAAAAATTTCCTCTGACGGGAATCGAACCCGGGTCTTCCGCCTGACAGTCAGCAGTATCGACCGCTGTACTAAAGAGACACATTTCTAATTGTATTTTTAGTATGTGGAATCTATTTTTGACGCAAGCAAATCCCCACAAAACTTGATATTTGGTTTTTGGAAAACAGGGAAGGAGTGATCAGATTGAGCTGAAATTTCGAGTATAAGCTCCCAGGCCCCAGGAAAGCTTATCCTCTAAATTTCAGCCCGATCAGACAACGTTAAAGGGGGGCTGTGGTGGGAAAAATTAACATGGGCTCTTATAGGAAAACGAGGTTTTTCGTAAATGTAAATTCGGGGGATATTTTTTTTCGGTCTGAAAATATCAAAAGGCCCTAACAGGTCGAATTCTGCTTCGAATGAGTCCTCATTCACCCGGATCAGCTGCCAACTGTGGCCTGTAGGCGTGGCTAACAAGAAAAAAAAATTAACTTTAAGTGGGTATATTTGGTTTTTGGAAAACAGGGAAGGAGTGATCGGATTGAGCTGAAATTTCGAGGATAAGCTCCCGGACCCTAGGAAAGCTTAACCTCTAAATTTCAGCCTAATCGGACAACGTTAAAGGGGGGCTTTGGTCGGAGGGTCGAAACTTCCGGCCCACTGTTACCCATGAAGATAGTCGGAGGGGGGTGAAATGTTGCACGTTTCTTAGTTTGTGCTTGGGCTACAAAATGCGATTACCGCTGTGTCTCTGCGATCGCTAGGACCGGAAATCGCTTAACATTGTGGTGGGTCGCCTCTTTATAGAGGCAAAAGTGTGCCTCCTTGATTTCTGTCCTATATAAGCCAATTTTCCTGAAAAAAAATATGAAGCCGTTTTAGAGAAAAAATAAATAAATAAATATTGATGGTTTTTAAAGAGATAGTATTTTAGTTTGATTGAAGTTTTAATGTTGCTCTTTATTTTAGTTAAAAAGACTTACTTTTAAAAAATTCAGATTTTTTCATTCAGATTTAGTTAGTTTAAAAAAGAGTCAGAAGTTGTTACTTTTTGATCGTTTCGACTCTTAAGAACTTACATAAGTCACAATTCTGGTCCCGGGTGCTATGAAGGATTTCTCAACCCCTAATTTATAGTAATTTGAATTTTGGACTATTTTGAACAAAATTTCTATCTCAAAATTTCTATAGGATGTGTTTAGGAAAAAGGTGTGAAGGGTGTAGATACCCTCCGATCACTTTTGATGACTCTTAAAAAGGTAACAATAACATGAATTTCCAATCGAAGGAGCTATCTCTGAAGTTTATGCGATCACCCCTTAAATATAACCTTATATGCCCTCGGGGCATAGCTTACAACACTTACCCCCGGGCTCTGGGTGGATCTGTCGACCTTGGAGTTTTTGTTATTTGATCTTTAAACTATATTGAACAAAATAGCTATCTCAAAATTTTGATTGGAGTCATTTGGGGAAAAGGAGTCTTGGGGGGGGGGGGCTAGTTGCCCTCTGGTGACTTTTGACTCTTGAGAAGGGCATTAAAAATTATGATTTACAATCGAATAAACCCCCTCCGAAGTTTATACGGCCATCATTTCTATAAAAACCTTATATGCCCCCAGGGCACGTTTTACAACACTTGCCCCCGGTTTCTGGAGGTGGTCTGTTTTATCCCTGGAGTTTTTTATATATTATCTTTGGTCTATTTAAAAAAAGGCTATATAAAGAATTCGATTAGACACATTAGGGGAAAGAAAGATGGGAGGGACGAGGGCTACTCCCCATCGGATCACTTTTGACTCTTAAAAGGTGAATTAAAACTTTCAATTTCTAAACATTTTAGTCCACTCCAAAGTTTATACGACCACCTCTTCCATAAAAACCTTATATGCCCCCGCGGCATAAGTTACGACTCTTCCTCTGGTTTGGGGGGGGGGGGGTATGTTGGCAACAAAGTTTTTGTTATCTTATCGTTGGACTATCTCAAACAAACTGGGTATCTCAAAATTTTCATTTGATACATTTGCGGAAAAGAGTGTGTTTGTGTGGGGGGGTGGGGTAGATGTCCTCCTTTAACTTTGACTGATGAAAAGGTAACTAGAAATTTCAATTTCCAGTCAAATGAGCCATCTTCGAAGTTTATACGACCACCCCTTACATAAAAACCTTATACGTCTCCGGGGCATAACTTAAAACACTTGCCCCCGGGCTCTGGGGGTTGCATCTACACCGGAGTTTTTTCTGTCAGACCTTTGAACTATTTTTAACAAAATGGCTTTCTCAAAGTTTTATCAGATGGGTTTTAGGAAAAAAAGGCATGGAGGGTCTAGTTGCCCTTGGATTGTTTTGACCCTGGAGTTCTAGTTATCTGACGTTTGAACTATTACAAAAAAATAGCTACCTTGAAATTTGCAAGAACCATTTATGCCCCAAGAGCATAACTTAAAATGCCTGCCCCCGGGCCCTGTGGGGTTACGTCTACACCGGAGTTTTGCTTGTCAGACCTTAGAACTATTTTAAAAAGACTGACTATCTCAAAATTTGTATCGGATGTGTTTGGGGAGAAATGGGCATGGGGGAAGACTAGTTGCCCTCCGATCTCTTTTGAATCTTTAAAAAATTAACTAGAACTTTCAATTTCCATTCAAATGAGCCATCTGTAAAGTTTATACGAGCATCCCTTCCATAAGAAGAATATATGCCCCCAGGAAAAAACTCACAACGCCCCAGGCCCCGGAGTTTTCGTTATATGTTTTTTTAAGTATTTCTAACAAAATAATTATCTCCAAATGTTTATTGGATGGGCTTGAGGAAAAAAGGGCGTGGAGGGGGGGGGGGGCTTGTTGCCATCGAATCTCTTTTGATTCTTAAAAAGTAAACTAGAACTATAAATTTCCTATCAAATGAGCCCTTTCTGAAGTCTCTACGAGCATCCTTTCCATAAGAACCATATATGCCCCCAAGGCATAACTTAGAACGCTTGCCCCCGGGCCCAGGGGTGTTGTTTTGGCACCGGAGTTTTTGTTATCCGACCTTTAAACTATTTTTAACTAAAATGTTATCTCAAATTATTTATCGGATGCATTTGGGGGAAAGGGGCATGAGGGGGGAGGGCTAGTTGCCCTCCGATCTCTTTTGACTCTTGAAAACTGAACTAGAACTTTCAATTTCCGATCAAAATTTTCAATTCCCTCTCTGAATTTTATACGAGCATCCCTTCCATAACGACCATATAGGGCCCCAGGACATAACATACAACGCCTGCCCCTGGGCCCTGAGGGATTGTGTTAACCCCGGAGTTTTCGTTCTATGATCTTTGAACTAATTTTAGAAAAACGACTATTTCAAACTTCTTATCGGATGGGTTTGAGGAAAATAGGGCGTGGAGAGGGGGGGGCTAGTTGCCCTCTGATCTCTTTTGACTCTTACAAAGTGAAGTAGAACTTTCAATTTCAAACAAATGAGCCCTCTCCGAAGTTTTTACGAGCATCCTTTCCACAAGAACCATATATGCCCCCAGAGCATACCTTTCAATGCCTGCCCCCGGGCCCTGGGGGGTTCCGGTGACACAGGAGCTTTTCTTATCTGACCTTTGAACTATTTGTAACAAAGTGGCTATCTTAAAATTTTGTCAGATGGGTTTGGGGAAAAAATTACACGGTGGGAGGGGGGGGGGCTAGTTATCCTCGGATCTCTTTAGACTCTTAAAAAGGGAACTAGAAATTTCAATTTCCAATCAAGTGGGTGCTCTTTGAAGTTTATACGAGCATCCCTTTCATAAGAACCATATACGCCCCCAGGACATAACTTACAACGCCTGCCTCCGGGCCCTGGGGGGTTGTGTCGACACCGGAGTCTTTGTTATCTAATTTTGATCTAGTTTAAACAAAAATGGTCATCTCAAAATTTGTATCGGGTGGGTTTGGGGAAAAATTACACGGTGGGGGGGCTATTGCCCTCCAATCTCTTTGACTCTTAAAAAGTTAATTAGAACTTTTAATTTCCAGTCAAATGAGCCCTCTATGTAGTTTAAACAAGTATCCCTTCTGTATAAACCATATATGCCCCCAGGTCATAACTTAGAACGCCTGCCCCTGGGCCCTGGAGGTTGTATCGACACCGGAAATTTTTCTTATCTGACCTTTAAACAAGTTTTAACAAAATGGCTATCTTAACAATTTTATCGGATGGGTTTGGGGGGAAAAGGGCTGGAGGGGAACTAGTTGCTATCCAATCTCTTTTGACTCTCAAAAACTGAACTAGAGCTTTCAATTTCCAATCAAATGAGCCCTCTTTGAAGTTTATACAAGCACCCCTTCAATAAGAACCATATATGCTCCAAGGGCATAAATTACAACGCCTGCCCCGGGCCCTAGGAGACTTTGTCGACCCCTGAGTTTTTGTTATATGATCTTTGAACTATTTAAAAAAAATGGATGTCTATTTAAAAAAAAAGGGTGTGGAGGGGGGGGGGGGGGGGGGTCAAGTGGCCGTCCGATCTCTTTTGACTCTTAAAAAGTAATAATTAATTAATTTTTTACCCGCTAAAGTAACAAAAAGGGGGTATAAATAGAAGAAAAAAACAAAAAAATCATAAAAAGTGACTAAATGCACAGTAATACACAATAAAACACTAAATACACAGTGAATACACAGTAAAAGCACGAAATTAATGAAGAAGGTGGACAAACCCATGATGAGCTGGGAGAGCCTTCACTGTCTGGGGGAGTTTGCCAGCAAGCCCAATTAGCTTTTCAATTATATCTGGAAGCCCCAAAAACTGAGACAAGATTACGGTTGCGGTACCACGGGGGCAAATATAGTAGGAAACGCAAAAACTGAAAATAATAGGAACGTAATGACCGAGTATCTTTTCGCCCAAGAGTGGGATAAACACCAGAAAGGAACAAAATTGAATGATCAGTAAGAACAGGGTACCATTTAGCAAGGGTTCCCCGATTGGCAACAATTTTGGAGTAAGATGCTTGGATCTTCTTTTTACAATTCCCCACGGCATGGTCTAGGAGAGATTTAAGATTTTTAGCAATGCTAATGCCCAACCACTGAAAAGAAGAGACACATGGGACAGAAAAAGAAGCGCAATCTAAAGGCGAGTTACAATTACTGTTAAACAAAATATATTCGCATTTAGAGAAATTCAGTGATAGACCAATTTTACTAAGGTTTGTTGCAAATGTAGACACAGAAACAGAAAGACCTTTTCTAGTCCTACCAATTAGAAGTATATCATCAGCATACGCTATGTAAGAAAGTTTAACCGCCTGAAAAATACAAGTGGTTGGCATAGAAGATAAAACAGAAGAAATGCAAAGTTTTAAAAATAGAAGGGGAAAGGACAGCACCTTATCTGACACCACACCGAACCGGAATTTTAGAATCAGAGATAAACCCTTCAGTTTTTATTCGCAGAAAAGAATTAGCATACCAATAACGAAGGAGAAAAACCAGAGAAAGATTAATGCCGTGACCAAAAAGGGAGAACAAAGCTTGTGGGTGGGTGGCGCTATCAAAAGCTTTGGAAAGGTCCAAGGCGCAAAGATGGAGATCATATCCCTTTTTTGTCACGTCAATAAGAAGATTAATTAGAACTCGATGGGCTTGCTGGCAGCCTACCCCAGGCGAAAACCCAAGCTGATTTTTGCCATAATGTGCACTCGATATTGACGGAAGAAGAATATATTCAAAAACTTTACTGAGATTACATAACACAGCTATTGGGCGATACGACGTGCAAAGAGGTTTCCCTATTTTAAGAATTGATGTTACATACCCACATAAAAAAACTATCCGGTACCGCAGATATACACATGCACATTTGGAAAAGCAAATGCAGATGTTGAAAAAGAAGTGGGCAATCAACTTTTAAATGGTTGGCGGAAATGCCATCACAATCGAGAGAATTTGTTTTCATTTTTTTCCCTGCCTGCTGAACCATAGAGTGCTCGACAGACAAAATCTGACTTTCGCTCAGTGATACGGGAAGTGCGGCAATAAGAAGTTTCGATAAAACCGAATGGACGTTATAATTTACTGAACTAAAAATTTTGCTATAAAAGTTATGCCATGCACCAGCACTTATCAGGGCTTGTAGCAAAAGAATTATAAAGTTTTTCAGAATTAATTACCTTTTGCCAATCAGATTTACTTAACGGGAAATTCGAAATTTTGATTTAGTGGAGCGCATGTATTTTTTATATTCTAATCTTGTCTTTTGCTTTATATGATGAATAACCCCATCAGACGGACGACCACAAGAAATCCAAATACGCAACCAAAACTTTGCTTTATTTTTAATCGATTTCAATTCAGGATCCCATGACCACTCGGGTTTACGCGTGTTTCGCCTGACTCACTCCAGTGGTACAGCAGACAACTCAGCTGTTTTTAAACAAGAAACTAATTTTAGATAATAATCATTTAACGTTCTTTTATCATTTGAAGACTTACAGCTAAGCTGTAGAAAATGGAAAGGAACTTGAATTGTAGCAAGTAGCGTAGCCAGCGTAGAAATATAAGGTGATAGATTTATCTTATACCAATTTTGACGGAAAACGCATTTTCACCCTGCTTTTAAAGCATTACGATTAGTACAAATCGGTAGTTGAAAAACAAACGAAATCGGTAGAAGATCTAAATCGCAATGATCTTCATGAACGGTTACGCTAGAAAACGGGTAGGCCCGGAGAAAAAACAACATGATCAATATTACTTTGACTGCCGGAATGATGAAAATAAGAATATATACAAGTTTTTCAACCAGCTTAAATTGCGGCAGCGAATCAAATATCCGCTCCGAGTGAATATTTGATGACAGCAGGTCAGCACTAAAGTCCCCTGCGAAAAAAAATGATCACCTTGATTTGAAGCGGATTCCAAAAGTTTCTGTAATACACTGCAAGTCTTACCGAATCTGTTAAGAGACTGAACCGATTTTCTGTCACAAGGCAAGTAAACATTTATGGTCACTAAAACGTTAATCAGCATAGCCATAGTGTTAGGATCACTGTGAAAAATCACAGGCGAGTAGCAAGCGACACTATTTTGGTTCAAAATACATGCAAGCCCCACCTGACGGCCGTCGGAAAGTTGTTCGTGCCGCCGATACGAAAGCGACATGATTAGCACTTCTTTTTTGCAGGTTTGTATTAGCCGAAGATAATAAGTGTTCTTACAAGCATACAATGTCATAATTACATACAAGTTCATCAATAACATGCTCTTTTTTTCTTGTACTATTTATGTTATACGAGACAGCTGAAAGGGACTGCGTCATTTTCGGGCACTACTCGAAACGTGAAACTTGAGCACTTGGCTTTTCAAACTAAAGGATGTATGATCACCGTGGCAGTTCGCACATTTGGGGCTATTTCGGCAAGGCGTTTCCTTAGAGGCAATATGATTTCCGGAACAACGAGCACATTTATCAACAGGACTGGCACAGTCCTTCATCATGTGATCTGAGTATCGGCATTTGAAGCAGCAATGGGGCACACTGATGAAATTGTACACAGGGAATATTTCGTAATCTATTTTCAGGCCGTTCTTGATGGCATTGTTTTTTTGCGAATGTGTCCGAAAACTTTAGCTTGATTGTTCGAGAAGAGCCGAAACGAGTGGCTTCAGTCACACCAGGGTACGAATTTAGTCCAGAAATGTCAAAATCCTCAGGAATACCTTTAGCAATCCCAAGGTGACGCTTAAGCACAGTTTTAGTGGTAACACCCGATGCGGCTGCACTAATCGAATTTCAGAAATCCAAAATAACAGATTTCTCAATGTTGACATACAACTTATCACCTCTTGGGCGGACACTGGAACTGACTCGTGACCTAACAATTGGTTTAAGAATTCCTCTTGACTTTTGGGGTTGCCAACTGTTTGGGGAAGGTTTGAAACAATCACTGCAGCATGGCTACTCGATAGTGAAGAAGCAGCAGTCCCAGGCTTGGGTAGCGGTGGAAAATTGGGTGAATCAGACTCGAACTGATTTGTTATAGTTTTTAGATGCAGGTTCAGTTCATTTACTTTTGAGAGCAAAGCTGAGTAAGCGAAGTCGGGATAACTGGCACTACTGAAAGGCTTCAAATAACAAAAGTCGGAATTATAAAACAATCTGAATCACCTTTTTTCAGCATTTCCTAGATATCACCAAGGTGACTAGAGGGTACCTTCGTTCTGGTTCGCTTTTGGAATCTCCGGCAGCTTTTTATCACCGAAACAATTAGTTTTGGTTGAGTCACGCCATCAGAGTTGCACACTGTAGAATTCATTATCTCCATAGTAAAGAAAAAAAATAGCGTAATTAAATAAAAAAAAAATATTTTAAAGACATTTAATTACAATTATAAATTAAAGGTAAGCATGCATAATTAGGATATACATTGTCTACCCCATATAAATTAACCGTAAAGAAAAGAAAGATGTTTCAAATTAGTTTGATTTCGTAGAACTATTGTTATTATAGTAATAAAAAAAGCTTGAAATTTTTTTAATGTTTTGATAGGTTTTAATGAATATTTCTGTCGTCTATGTCAGTCTTAAATGGTGCAAATTTTTTAAAGTAATTTTTATATAACGGCCCTCCGTAGTTTGACCTTGATTCTTCAGAAGTCTATTTTAATTTTGTAACTCACTGTAAAGGATATTTAGTAATGCCTCAGTAGACCTAATCGGTCACTATTTGTGTACGTGGTCAAGGGGTATTGGCCAAAGTAATCAAAAAGTTGAACATAAACAAATATCTCTGTAGAGTCTACTTTATTTGTGTTACAGTGTTTCTCATCTTTTTGTGTTATATTCTTTGTTTATCTTTTGAGTTAAGATATAGTATTTATTTTTTTGTGACATTAAATATTTCTTAAGATTAAATAAGGCTATTTAGTTTCTGTATTCCAAATCAAGCTAAACACCGATTTTGTATGTCTGTGTTTTTAGAAATAAACTCTTAGAACAAAGATTTCTACTGAGAAGATAGTTTGTTCAGTAGGAGAAAGGTTTCAACATGATAATGTCCTATTTCCGTCTTTATATGTCCTTGGGCCTGTGAGACCCCAATACAGAAAAAAAACGAAATTAAAAATATTGCTTTGCTCATAAATCGAAGCTCAAAAGCTTAGTTTTGTAACTTTTTGAAAGCTATGTCTATAAACACTTGAGAAACAAAGTTGTTTTTTGTTGCTTAACAGAATGCGCGAAAAAAATTTGGTGCCGCATTATGACGCATTGTTGAACACATTTTTCTAAAATACGAAAGAAACCTATTGGACCATAATAAAACTTCCAGGTTTTTTTCTTCTGGCTCAAAGAGGCCTCAAATTTTATTTCTGAACAAGGAGGATTTTATAAGACCGGAAAATTAACCAATAAATTTGTTGTTGTGATTGGTTTGAAACCCATATCCAAAGTAGAACCCAAACACAAGTTAAAATGGATTGCATGAAACTGTTGGTTTGCATGAATATGGGCCACGGATGAAAACGACTAGAAACTTCTTCTATGTGTTAAATATACGTCAGGAAGTTCCTCGTGCAAGAGATTTGAAACTAATTTCTGCTCTATCGATACACGAGGTCCAAAAGTGGAATAGTAGATTTTAGAGTTGCTTAAAATTTAACTACATTTAAGCCCTTCCATAGCCATAAGCATTATCCGAAATCAGCTGATTTTGCTGTGGCTTTTTAAAACTGGTATTTTGCCATAGAGGAAAAATTGCCAAAATAATGAATGATTAACAAAATTTTATATGTAGATTAGAATCCATATACTTCGAGAGGGAAGAGGGGCCGAAATGCAATTAAACTGGAAACTAATATATGAAGAATCTAATATATTAAAAGCGTCATAATTTAACAAAGTTCTTATCTCTCCACTGTTGCTGAGTAAGATTAGGTTCAGAGCTGTATGCTGTTTTTTTTTCTTGATTCAAACTGTCTAAAGATGTAAAAGTAAAACCATAAAAACCCTAATTGCTTTGTTTAATCTTATTTTAAAAAATTGGCGAGTGTTTGTTGCTCTCAGTTAAATAATAACTGAACACAATTAGGTTATCGAACAGTTTGTGGTAACGAACTGTAAGTAAATAGCGACTCGGCTCAAAATTAACCACCAAAACTAAGAACGGAATTTTGATATCAATACGTACATCAAAAGAATCAGCTTATTGTGCTTATCCCAAATATATAAGATTCATTAAGTTTGCCTGATTTTTGAAACAGGGGGGAAACACCCCACCTCCTAAAAGTCAAGGAATAGTAATGAAAATCACAGCATCAGATTCAGCATATCAAATAACCCTGCAGAATTTTCAGCCTCCTATATATAAAATTTGGAATTTTGCATTTTTTACCTGAAGACAGATCACGGATGTGTGTTTATTTATACTTTTTTTTTCTCGAGGTGATCGTCAGGGTCGCCACCAAGGTTACGTTCGTACCATTTTTGGTGCTATTTTGAATAATGGATAAAATGTACATTTTCTGAGTAAGCTTTTTTTTCCCGTGAAAAAATTCTGCTATTTCTGTTTAATTACAGTGACATGAGTATCGACCCTCTTTCACATCGCGGACATTTTATCACAAAATCGCTCAGTTATTATTATGAGAAAATACCCATTTCGCTTACTCGCATCGTAAGTTAGGATAACATTCTTTTTCATGAGATTATCATTTGCAATAATGTGAGAATACTGAGAAAGCAAACATACTTTACACTATCTTGTCAATAATGACCAACTTCCATAAGTTGAATTTGAATCTTGTTGAGTCATTAGCACAGTATAAATATATATATACGAGCACTATAACACAGTATAAATATATAGACGAATATATGTATTGATACTGTGGTCAATAGTCATACTGACATTATATGGAGAAGCAGCAAGCTGAAGTCAGGAAGAAAAGTTTATAATAAAAAAATAGGTAAATAATAATAGTAGCTATAGTCTTTATAATTTATTTATGTAATTATAAGATAATATAAGTAGGAACCCTTCCTTATTTCCGAGTAATACATAATTTATGCATGTTTTAGGTCTGTTTATGGTTCTGTTCTGTTTGATGGTTATTTGATGTTTTTTTCATAGTTTGATGGTTATATTAATGTTTCTGTTCTGTTTGTTGACGGTTGTTTGATGGTTATGAGTGTTGGTCAATTTATTTGTTGTTTCTTTGGATGTAGACATGAGTTCAATAACAATTGCTGGATGTTTCTCGGATGTAGACATAAGTTCAACAACAATTGCTGGATGTTTCTTGGATGTAGACATAAGTTCAACAACAATTGCTGGATGTTTCTTGGATGTAGACATAAGTTCAACAACAATTGCTGGACGTTTCTTGGATGTAGACGTAAGTTCAACAAAAATTGCCGGATGTTTCTTGGATGTAGACATTAGTTCAACAACAATTGCTGGATGTTTCTTGGATGTAGACATAAGTTCAACAACAATTGCTGGATGTTTCTTGGATGTAGACATAAGTTCAACAACAATTGCTGGATG
>JAPEVW010000031.1:1801023-1876023 GCA_027921565.1 Artemia sinica | reverse complement strand
CCAGCCCAGTCTTGATGCAACCTATTGCCCAAAATACTTGATAACTTCAATTCAATTCACCCGTTTTAAGAGTCAAAAGAGACTGGAGGGGAAATCAGCCCTCCTCTTTGGCTCATAATTTTCCGAACACTTCCAATCAGAATTTAAGATGGCTATTTTATTCTGTAGAGCTGAAGGGTCTTTTAAGTGTATCTCCAGGGCTACTGCGTAGGTCAACCCCCCACAGTAGCACAAATTGCCTCTTAATTTTAAAAACTACATGTTTCAACAGGAGGTGGATAAGTCAAATTTTCAAACACGAAAAGTTGGCTCTAATGTCATCCAGCAAATGCAAATATATAACATTGATTTTACTTAGGTAATGCTGATTCTTTGCTTTGTGCAGCACTTCCAGGCTTGTCAACTTTCCAGCGTCCCTCCCCATTAAACGCGCTAAAGCGCAAATGGTACTTACTGAATAAAGTGAGAATTCGTTCCACAGAGCACTTTCTTCTCTTTTTTTTTGTTTAGTATTCTTTGCTTATAGCGCAAAAAAGGGACGAAAAAATGAAGAAAAAGCTGTTCTAACTTGATTATTTTTTTGTCTTTTGAGAAAGGAAAAGGAAAATTTGACAAACTTGAATGGGAATGTTTGTTTCTGCCTCTCTTTTCTTTGAATAGTAAACGGTGTTCGACTTACGCTACATAAAACTTGATTCAGACCTCCTGAAGAATGGGGACCAGGTATATTATTTATGAGCCCATGAATTACTGTAACATCTTGAAACAATGGGTAGAAAATGACTTAAATAAAACAGCTATATCCACTAAACTAATTATGAGGGATTGGAGCAGTGAGAGAGCGAAACAAATTGGCATAGGATAGCTGGGGTGTAAGAAAACAAAGGAATTACTCCCGAAGTTCAACCCCACACGGACTAAACATTTTCTACGACTGAAAAGGTCCGAGACAAGAATGGTTACAGAAACCACAACAGGAATTGAGAATTTAGATGAACATCTTTCCCGAATAGAGAGGAGTGAATCCCCATTATTTCAAAAATGCAAGATAGCCACTGTGGAAGCAAGAAGGTATTTTATAGAAGAATGTCTAGGTAGGATTAGGCCAAACCCATCATTGGTGTCCGCCAACCGTAAATAGAGCTTAATTTTTGGGGTGTAGAAACAATGGGCCTTGAGCCTCGATTCACTGATAATGGGTCCACCCCTCCTAATAATAACCTAATCATTACAACCTGACTCAATGGACGAGAACTCCTCCTGGTAGATTATGTGTTCAGGGAATAAACCATAGGAGCGGGCAACGAGCTTTTTAAATGATAATATGAAATCAGCTTTACAATAAAAGATTAGTGGGGATGAAACAACTAAAATTAGGAAGTTTGTCTAAATTTAATTTATGCAACGATGTAACATTAAAAGATAATACAGCTCCAGGTACTGATAGGGGTGGTAAATGAGTTTCTTAAATACGGTGGCTCTGAGGTTAGAAATAAGTTACTGAAGATTATGAATATGGTTTTTGAAAAAGGGGAAGTACCTAACGATTTTAGGAAAACATTAATTAAGCCACCTTACAAGAAAGGTGATAAAAGTGAGTGGGATAATTATCAAGGCATTAGTCTGGTCTCTGTAGGTAGTAAATTACGTAGTAATATGATACTTTTTAGACCGGGAGATGCCGTTGACAAAGTTTTAAGAGAAGAACAGTGCGGTTTTAGAAAAGGTAGAGGATGTGTCGACAAAATTTTCACTCTTAGGCTAATAATTGAGACGTGCCTGATTTGTCAAGCACCTTTGGTCCTCAGTTTTATAGGTTATTAGCAAGTGTTCGATTTTGTTCATAAAAGAAGCCTTAGTAAAGGTTTTCCTTGTATAGTATACCAGACAATACATTAATGTGATTAGTGCTGTGTACGAGAATAGCACTGCTGCGGTTAAGGTAGGAAGTGAGGTTAGCAGCTTGTTTTGCTTTATATCAGGAGTTAAGCAGGGTTCTGTTCTATCCCCATTTATAAGGATTATTTTGATGGACTTTGTCTTAAGAAGCAAAGGAAAGGCAATTGGAGACCACGGAATCAAATTAGGAGGAAAAAATATCCTGAACCTAGATTATGCTGATGATTTAAGCATCCTAGATGAAAGTGTGAGCGAAATGAATCAGGTTTTAGAGGTTTTGCGAGTTCAGGGTGATGGAAAAGGTTTGAAAATTAATGCTAAGAAGACTAAGTCATCAAGGTTAGGAATAAGTAAAGATGCTAAAGTGATGACAGTGGTCAAATACGGCTCTGAAGCATGGGCGCTCAGAGAAGTGGATGAAGATTTGCTAGAGGTTTTCCAGAGAAATTGCTTAAGGATTATTCTGGGTACCCGACTAACTGACCGTATTTCAAACAATAGGCTTGTGGGAGGAGGGTCATAAAGAAAGATTTAAAGGAAACGGGAGCTTCGTGGGACGGCGTAAAAAGGTAGGCTTTGAATAGATTGGGATGGAGAAGGAGCGCTCGTAGCTTTGTTGGCCTTAGGCGGCTTGGTGCTGCGGTGAGTTGTTAGTAGTAGTAGTAGCAGTAGTAGGTTTTGTTACTATTTTATTTCAGTATTTTAATTATGTATTCATGACTTCAAATAAGTTCATTGCCAGGGGATAAAAGAAGAAATATGAAAAATTTGAAAGGAATTAATCCCTTTGTTTATTCAAAGGAAATGATTTTGTCTTATTGAGCTATAACTACAGTAGTTTTTTTTTTTTTGAAATTATAGCCTTTGAATGGATTCAAGTCAGTCAGCAACTCATAATAAGATTTGCTACAATATGCTGCAGTTTAAAATTGTGGCTAATTTATTACAAAATTTAATCTTGAGTCGTCTTTTCCATGTTTCTGTCTAGTGATAAAAGAAGAAAAAAAACCAGTAGCCTAGACACATGTGGGAAGAGAATAATTGATCAAGGGAGAAGCAAAGGTAAAAAAAAGTACAAACAAGTTCCAGTTCAGCTGTTCTTCTAAATGGGCATTTTGAGGTTTATATGATCTAGTGTTAAGGATAATGGTATTACCAGGGTTGTAACTTCATACGGCAGTCCTACAGTAACACCATACAAGCAGAGTATACGAACACCATACAAACGCTTGAAGAAGAACAAAGCAGCAGGCATATACGGGATACCCGCAGAGCCCTTGAAGTATGCCGGTCCCACTATGCTACTTTGGCTCCAGATGCTGTCCTCTGTAGTGTGGCGCACTGGATGGATCCCAAAGGACTGGTGAGCTGGCAAAACCCTGCCGCTCTGGAAGAGAAAAGGGAGTAAAAGAATCTTTTCTAACTACCTGACAAACCTGACTGGGATACCTGACAAATACTTCAAGCTGTTTGAAAAGCTCTAAGAAGAGACGGAGAGCTACAATCAAGCCAACGACAAACGGAGCACGAATTCGGTATCAAAAACCGGTATCCAACAAGGGTATGCCGCCGCCCCGGAAATTTTCAACTGCGTCATAGACTATTTCATGATACGAACTACAGATTGCCTGCCCTTTGGTCTGCGGTTCGGGGATCGGGCTCTGACGGATGCCGACTTCGTAGATGATCTTGCTCTCGTTGCACACTCAATGCACCAATTGACAGACGCGCTGGAAGTTCTACAGGAAGAGGCGGCAAAAGTGGGCTGAAAATCAACTGGCTCAAAACTAAGATAATGGTAATTCAGCCCCAGGCCCTTTCCCGTCCCCCGAGAACGTAACTGTCTGCGGAGCTCCTGTTTAACTTGTAACAAAATTCACTTATTTTGGCTCCGTGCTGTCCAGTGATAGCTCCATAGACGAGGAGGTACACAGTCGAATGTCAAAAGCCTTGTTTATCGTCGGAAGGCTCAACGCTCTCTGGCAAACGCTCAATATATCTAAGCGTACGAAGATACAAATTTATAACGCGTCTGCGAGCTTGGTCCTGCTCTATGCAGAAGAAATATGGCCCTTTAAGTTGACAACCCTTAATATGATAGGCGTCTTCTAGACGACAAAGCTCCGTCGGATTGAAGGACTTGGGTGGGATGATTTTGTGAGCAACGCAAAGTTACTTACACTCACTTCCCAAGTGCCGTGCTCACCCCGATAGCACAGCGCACTCTCAGGTGGTTTGGACATCTCCTACGTATGCCAACGACAAGCCAGCCAGAATAATTTCTGATTTTGATCCAAAAGCTCATGGCTGGTACCACCTGAGAGGCAGACCCTAGTCTAGGTGGAAGGATAGTCTCAATAAAGTCCTGGAAATGGCCAACATTGCTTTCGACGAGGCCCCAATTTTATCACCAAACCGGTCAGCCTGAAGGAGCAGAGTTGCGACGCTTTCTACGCCACCCAGAACGCGACAGGAGCCCTAAGTAAATCAATTCTTGAGTTGACATCAATCCATTTGGTGACTACTCAGAAGGTTTTAAAATATTTGTCTAAAAATGGCTGTCAGTTATGTTTAATGCAATGAAACATGAAATTAATATGATGGAGAATAAACATAATAGAACATTTCTTGAAACAGAGGGAAGGAAAAATGACAGGAAAAAGGATATCGATGCTTTTCTACATTGACAGTTTTCCTTCCCAATTATTTAGGAAAAGATCTCTTTTGTATAAAAAAAAGTAGGTCTACTTAGGGAAAAAGTGCTAATTTTTCTAAGAAGTTCTACAAAATTGCTAAGTTTTCAGAAAAGTACTACTGTAGAAAAATGTGCTAAACGTAGTACGAAAGTGCTACCCGTGGCAACGCTGTTCGGAAGTTCCGTTTTAACCTATGATATGATAGTATGCCGTTTCACTAAATGTTAACAAAATTCTTGTCCAATATTTATCCCTTTCGTTGTTCGCTTTGGATATTTCAAGACTACCTACTATCTAGAACCGATTTTAAAAGCTTTTTTCTACGAACAGGTTTTTAAACAAAACTGTTGAACCAAAGAAATTGAGCCAAAGATGAGCAAAATAAAGTCTCAATGTTTTTAAGGCATAGTTTAAACATAATTCACCGCTAATAAATAAACAATCCATAAAACGAACAAAAATTGCAATAAATAACCAAGAAAAATAAACCTGAAATTCGCACAGAGAGGAGTAGGTCAAAGTGAAAAACCCTATGCCTTTTATAGACCAGGATTCAATTTGCATTTCACTGAAAAGAATCTTTATTTCGAATTGTGTATTTTAATTTGTTATAACAATAAAAAAAAATTATCCGAACAGTCAATGTTACTAAAAAGCACAAATGGATGTGAACTGAAAGTTTAATGCATGCTAATACAAGTCCTCCACAAGTTTAGATTTACTAAAGTTGTAAAACAGAATACGTTAAGATGGGGCAGTAGCTCATTTCTTCTTCCCTTTCTGTAGTTTCTGCTCGTTTTTGAGTTTAACTTGGTTATTAATTATAGTTCTTGTTTGTTTTGGGTTTCATTTATTTATTGAGTGATTTATTGTCGTTTTAAGCTTAAGGAAAGTATTTGACTTAATTTTTGGTTATGCTTGGTTTAATGTGGCTCTTTACTTTTTTCTGAAAAACTCTCTTTGTTGATTTTTCTTAAATTAATTTATCTTAGTTTTTAATTGATATGGTAGATTAAAGTATTTTCATAGATTAAGAAAGATAATTGTAAATCTTTTTGGTTTTCTTTTAATAATGTAAATTTTAATGAACTATTTAAATGTTGGACAAAACTTAGAAACAATTTTTACTAATAGTTGAAGTGTGAGGGAAAATTGCAGATAAATTTGTTTCTAATCTGAATAATCTTTGGGCCTACATAAGGGTTTCAAAATTCTAATCTCCAACCTCTCACAGCTTTTTTTTTATATTTTCTTTGAGCAAAGAAAAATATTAGTCAATTGGATACAGTTGAATACTCACATTGTGTTTTGATTTAGTTAAACATTCCTACAAACCTACCATGAAAGTTTCAACTTAATACCTTATTCTGTTCCTGAGATATTGCATCACTGCCATATTAACAACCTGGATTCACATAAATTTTTCTTATTTAGTTCAACAGTAGCAATTGGAAACAGTAGTAGTTGAAGTTACAGTAGTTTGCAATTGCAGTCGCAGTCCAAAGCATTTGAAGTGGTGGTCGTACGTTAATGCTGCCGTAAGTCACAGTATTATTAGTCACAGCATCACTTAGTCCCAGTCATGGTCACAGGTAGTTGTAGTCGCATGCGTAAGTGGTCGCAGTCACATTTAGTTGGAGTTACTGTTAGAAGTAGTTACAAACACAATGTGTCTCAATTGCCAGTATCCTATTCGTATCCTTAAGTAGTTGTAACAATTGTAAAACTGTAGCAAGCAGTAACAATTAATGACCGTAGCAAGCAGTCGCTATGGTAATTAGGCACGGTTTAAGACACATACATATAGGGCGTTTTAATTCAGTTAAATATGCATCTAGCATACATTAGAAGCTTCACATTAATACCCTTTGCAGTTACAGATAGTGTAGATACGCCGTTCTAACAACAATGTTTACTTAAGCATTCTCATCAACATGCCCTGAAAGTTTCAACTTAATACATTTAGCCGTTCTTGAAATTTCACAAACACGACCATCTGAGAAACCAAAATTTACATAGGGTATTTCTATTTTGTTTAACATCCCCTGTAACAAGGTTTTGTTCCTGAAACGTTGAATCTGTGTCATTTAAAAAATCTGAATTCAACTTCACCCTTTGACTTAGTTTAATAGTAATAGTTGCAATAGTAATAATACAGGCTCTGAGAGTTTCAATTTAACATCCTAAACCGTCCCTAAGACCTTAACCATGTGCCGTTTGACAGCCTATGTGCCCCCGCTGCAACTTGGCCCCCTCAGTGCCACTTTTTTCTCCAAATTGTCAGATTAATTTTTTTGAGATAGCTATTCCGTTCAGCATAGTTGAAAGGTACAATAACTATGTCCTTGGAGATAAAATGACCCCCTACAGCACCAGCGGAAAGGTTCTTATGTTAGAAAATTTGCCCATTGTTTACGTATGGTATTTGCTATAGAGATATATGCATGCATTTTTCGTGTGAGGAGGGAAAGATGAATTTTCTACTGAGAGGATTTTGCACCGGGAGAACTTTCCATGGAGAGGGAAGTTTCCATGGGATTTATTTTACAGGTGAAATCTTACACTGGGTGAATTTGCTAGAATTCCTATTCGAAATTTCTATATGTCCTGCTTTCTCTTTACCGATTCGATTTTACACGTGGAGATGAGAAAAGTAATTTTTCGCGGAAAATTTTTGCCAGGATTGAATTGCCCAGAGAATATTTCTGTTGGGAGGGGTATTTTTTTGTGGAGGTTGAGCCAGCTATCTTGGTGTTTTTTAAAAAAGATCAGAAACTAAATTTATAAAACAAGTTTTTTCAACTGAAAGTAAGGAGCAACATTAAAACTTAAGACGGACAGAAATTATTATGCATATGAGGGGGTTTTCCCCCTCCTTAGCATCTAGCTCTTTACGCCAAACTTTAAATTTTGTCGTAATTCTTTAAAAAACGACTCCTGAAACACAAGGGTCGTTTAATTAGAACAATAAGTAACTTTTTTTTAAAGTGCCGGAAAGCTCTAGCGTGAAGAGCAAGGAACTGAGGAGGGGAGCATCCCCTCGTATACATAAGATTTATTTTTGTTTAAAGTTGTGATATTGCTCCTTACTTTCAGTTGAAAACAGTTGTTTTTTTCTTTAATGAAGCTTAGAAACAAACATTTATCTAAGGGCAATAGAAAAAGTATGTCAATTAAAGTAAAAGTAGATAAAAATGAACAGATAGGTTATTACAAAAAATACACAAAACAATATCCTACTTACAAAAACTAAGATATCAACTCCCAGCAATCAGTTCTGTTGAGCAATGCCGAAAGGTTGGATGGATATTTTTTAACAATATCGATAGTCTTGAACATGGTTATGAAGCACCAAAATCTTTAATGCCTTTAGACTCAGTGTTATAAAAAGTAACGAATTATCAAAGTAGTTTGTTCAAAGTAAAACATTAAAACTAAGATTAAGAAAATCAAATAAAAATTTTAATTCAGTTTTTGCTTTAATTTTGAATAACAAAAACCAATATATTTGACACCTTTATACTTCAAAACTGTAAAAAATTGAATGTTTTATAAAGTGACAACTAAATAAATAGGCTTTTGTACTTTAAAAAGGCTTTTTTTCTTTCGTCATTTACTTACCATTCATTACTTAATAGATTATGATCTTTTTTTTGTTACTCCAACCATCTTTTTTTTTTTTGTTACTCCATCATATAGAAAAAATGTTTGTGGAAAACTGGAAACGGGTCATTCATTCACAAATTAGTACTTATATTTTCCTTATTAAGGGACAAAATCTATTGGCAGACAGCTAACAATGGGGCAACACACATTTTTTTCCGTTTTTTTTTTTTCTATTCTGCTCTCTTTCCTTTGATTTTCTTATAATTATATTAAATTCCAATTTTCCAGGGGGGCTTGGCCCCCCTGCCAGTGCCCAAGGTTTGTATCCATGCTGTAGTCAGATTATATCAGTAATATCTTAGAAACAGTTTTGTATATTAAGTTGTAACTTACATGGTTTGTTATGGGGAATATTGAACTAACAAAAAGACAATTTGTGCATCCTATTGCAACTGCTTCTACTTTTACTACCGCTACTACCACTACTGCTGCAAAGGCTGAGGCTACTTCTATTGATTTTAATACTACTACTGTCATTACTGTTAGTGCTGCTACTACTACTACTAAGAATAGCGAATTAAGGTAACAATTTTTTAGGCAGTATTAAAACTGTACTGAACTATATGAGAACACTATGCCAGCACAGATTGTAAAGAGGACGTATCAGAAATGCTTCAGGGACACAGTGGAGGGGATAAAACAGGGAGGGGATATTCTCAGTGAAGGTGGAACTGTCTTGAGGGAATTTCTTGGAGGGGGGTGCACTATAATTTGGATGGAATTCCTACGGAGGAGTTTTCCGTGAGGAGGAGGGGTATATAAAAAAAGGGTGAGCCACATTTTCAGGATTATTTGAAAAACGAACAGAAATTATTCCATATATCAAGGGTTGTCCCTTCCTCAATACCTCTTTACGCTTAAGTTTGACTGTTTGTCCCAATTTTTTAAGAGCGGCTACTGAAACACAGGGTTGTTTAATTAAAATAGGATTTTTGTTTTAGTGGTAACAACTTTATCGTAAAGAGAAAGGTAATGAGGAGCGGGAAACCCTTCGTATATGGAATAAATCCGCTGAAATTAATATGCAAATTTCGTTTTTAAATATTTCCTTTTAGCCAATGATGAGCCAAATTCATACCTCCATTAGTTGAAAAAGTTCAGAAATTAAATTAAATTGTCCAAATATAAAAAATTAACTGAAATTAAGGAGCAAGAGCAACATTAAAACTTAAACGAACAGAAATTATTCCGTATATAAAAGAGACTGTCCCCTCCTCAACGTTTTGCTCTTTTCGCTTAAGTTTTTATTGTTTTAAAAAGTAGAGTTTTGACAAAGATTCAAGCTTTAGCGTAAAGAGATAGGCTTTGACGATTCTAAACCAGGTAAATACGTTCAATAGATTAGGATTATGTAAGAGGAGAATATGGTTGAGGTTAAATTGGGAATTGAGGTTGCAAGCTGGTTTGGTATTAAATCAAAGGTTAAGCAGTGTTATGTTCTTTCTTGGTTTATTTCAATTATTTTAATTGATACAGTCTTAAGGACCTCAGCAAAGGCTATTGGAGATTATAAAATCAAACAGGAAGGTAAAACAGATCAAAGAGGATTATGCTGTTAATTTGAGTGTCATATGTTAGAATTTTAGAAAAACCAATGCATTCTAATAGGTTTTGGCAGTTCAGAGTGCAAGAATGAATTTGAAAATTTGCCGCAAAGGGTGCTACATTGCTAAGATTAAGCATGCACCAAGGACTTATGGTGGGTAATAGGAAATTCAGACCAATGGATAACTTTACATACTGAATTAGCCAAAACATATCTGCTCGAAGTAAAGAACGAATTTGAAACTTAAAACAAGAGACAGTTTTAAAGCTCCTTAATAATTCTTCTTAGAATTATTGGGGGTCAACTACCCTCCCCCCTAAACGATGCCACTGGGGGGAGGGTTGCAACTGGGAGAGAGAAGTATGAAGAGAGGTTATTTTTATAATGAATGTCAAGCTAAGAGAAAAGTAATCAATACATTAACTACATTATTAAAAGAGCATAGAGAGAAGGATTGAGAGGAGAGAGTATAAAAGGTTCACACTGATATCACTTGAAATTACGGAGATGTCTTCTTGACAACCAGCATAAATACAGTGTCTTTTGATTTAGTTTACAGCAACATTTACTTTTAAGGCATCCAGAGACACTTCATATTGAAGTGGTTGTTGTAGAAACTTCAAAAGGGGCTCATTCGAATGGAAATCGAGAGTTCTAGTGCTCTTTTTAAGGGCCAAAAGTGATTGGAGGGCAACTAGCCCCCACCCCCACCCCACGTCCATCATTCCCCTAAACACATCCAATCAAAATTTTGAGACAGCCATTCTGTTCAGCGTAGTTGATTTTCGAATAGAAAACATATTTTTGAGGAAGACACTCCCCCAAAACCCTCAGGTTTTATAAGAACGATGTTGGCACAATGTATTATTTATTATTTTTTTCCTTTCGAATGGGGGCACTTTGTATCGAAGAAATTGTCGTAGAAACTTCGAAAAGGGCTCATTCAATTGGAAATTGGAGTGGCTTGTGCCCTTTTTAATAGTCGAAAGTTATTGGAAGGTAACTAACACCCCTTCCACGCCTACCATCTCCTGAAACACCTCCAATCCAAATTTTAAGATAGCCATTTGGTTCAACGTAGTTAATTTCCAGATACAAATTATGTCTTTGAGGAGGGCACACCTCCACAGCCTTCACGGTAAGGGTTGTAAGTTATGCCCTGGGAGCATATAAGGTTTTTATATAAGGCGTTGTCATAGAAACTTCAAAAAAGGCTCATTCGATTTGATGTTCAAAGAGCTAGTGCCCTTTTTAATAGTCGAAAGTGATTGGAGGGCAACTAACCTCCCTCTCACGCCCACCTTTACCCCAGACACATCGAATCAAAATTTTGATATAGCCATTTTATTCAATGTAGTTTTAAGTTCTGGAAATTAGGTCTTTGCGGATGACAGCTCCCCATCACCCTCAGGTGAAGGGCTGTAAGTTATGCCCTGGGGGCATATAAGGCTTTGTATAGACTGTGTTGTCGTAAAAACTTAAGAAAGGGCTTATTCAATTGGAAATTTAAATGGATAGTTTCTTTTTTAATCATTGAAAGTGATTATAAGGCAACTGACACCCCTTCCATGTCCATTACTTCCCCAAACACATCCAATCAAAATTTTGATATAGCCATTTTGTTCAACGAAGATGAAAGTTCTGTAAATTATATGTTTGAGCAGTACACTCCCCCCACAGTCTTCAGTAACAAGGATTATAAGTTAATCACTGGGGGCATATATGGTTATTATGGAAGGAATGCTCATATAAACTTTGGAGAGGGCTCATTTAACTGGAAATTGAAAGTTTTAGTTCACTTTTTAAGCGTCAAAAGATATTCAGGGGTAGCCATCTTTCACCCCCCCCCCCCCCCCCCCCCCCCAAACCTCTTTTTCCCAAATGCATCCAAAAAAAATTTTAAGACAGCTATTTTGTTTAAAATGGTTCAAAGATAATATAACAAAATTCCGGTGACGACAAAACCCCCCAGAGCCCGGGGGCAGGGGTTTTAAGTTATGTCCTGAGGGCAAGTATGGGTATTATGGAAGGGATGTTCGTATTAAATTCAAAAGGGGCTCATTTGATTGGAAATTACAAAATCTAGTTACTTTTTAAGAGTAAAAAGGGATTGGAGGGCACCTAGCCCCCTCCGTCCACACCCTTTTTTCCTCAAACCCATCCAATAAGAACTTTAGCTTTTTTTTAATATTTCTAAGATCACATAAAGAAACCTCCAAGGTCAACACAGCTGCGCAGGGCCCGGGGGCAGGTGTTGTAAAATTATGCCCTGGGGGAATATATGGTTCTTATTGAAGCGATGCTCGTAAAAACTTAGGAGAGGGCTCATTTGATTGTAAATTGAAAGTTCTAGTTCTCTTTAAGAGTATAAAGAGATTGAAGGGCATCTAGCTCCCCCCCCCCTCCACACCCTTTTTTCCTCAAACCCATCCGATAAGAACTTTGAGATAGCCTTTTTTTTAAATAGTTCGAGGATCATATAACGAAAACTCCGGGGTCAACAATGCCACCCAGTGCCCAAGGCCAGGTGTTGTAAGTTGTGCCATGGGGGAATATATGGTTCTTATTGAAGAGAGGCTCGGAAGAACTTCGGAGAGAGGCTCATTTGATTGTAAATTGGAATTTCTAGTTCAGTTTCTTAGAGTCAAAAGAGATTGGAGGGCAACTAGCACCTCCCACGCCACTTTTTTCGCCAAATGTATCCAATAAATTTGGAGATAGCCATGAATTTAAAAATTTCTCAAAAGTCAGATAACAAAAACTCATGTGTCGTCACAACCCCCCAGGGCCCAGGGGCAGGCGTTGTATGTTATGCCCTGGGGGTATATGGGTCTTATGGAAGGGATGCTCGTATAAACTTCGGAGGAAGGCTCATTTGATTGGAAATTGAAAGTTCTTGTTCAGTTTTTAAGAGTCAAAAGAGATCGGAACTAGCCCCTCCCCCTCCTCCATGCCCTAAATGCATCAGATAAAAATTTTGAGATAGAAATTTTGTTAAAAATAATTAAAAGTTCTGATAACAAAAATTTCGGTGTCGACACAGCCCCCCAGGGCCTGGGGGTAGAGTTTTAAGTTGTGCCATGGGGGCATATATGGTTGTTATGGGAGGGATGCTCGTACAAACTTCCTAGAGGGCTTATTTGATTGGAAATTGAAACTTATAAATCACTTTTTTAAGAGTCAAAAGTGATTGTAGGGCAGCTAGCCTCCCCCCCACTCTCCATTTATTTTTTTCCCAGAGGCTCTTTATATAGAAGGGGTCGTCATATAAACTTCAAATGGAGCTCATTCGATTGAAAATCGAGAGTTCTAGGGCCCTTTTTAAGAGTCGAAAGAAATCGGAGGGTAACTGGCCCCCCTCCCAAGCCCTTTTTCCCCAAATACATCTGATAAACAATTTGAGGTAGACATTTTGTTAAAAATAGTTCAAAGATCATATAACAAAACTCGTTTAAGTATGACCATTTCGTTAAAAATAGGTCGAGGGTCAGATAAGTAAAACTCCTGTGTCGAAACAACCCCCCCCCCCCAGGGCCCAGGGAAGAGGTTGTGAGTAATGCTCTGGGGGCATTTATGGTTCTAATGGAAGGTATACTTGTATATAAACTTCGGAGGGCTCAAATGGTTGAAAATTGAAAGTTCTCGTTCACTTTTAAAGAATCAAGAGAGATCAGTAGTAACCTATCTAGTACTTTGACGATTACATTGGCGGTTACAATAATATACAGTGCAAAGGTTTGACGACTACAAGAATATACAGTGTAAGGGTTTGACTTTCACAAGTGATTGCGTAATATGCCTTGCCAGGGTCAGTCGCCTATTACTACGAACGGTACTTGCCCTACCAAACGGGTTTCTAGGGTAACACCCATTTTTTGGGGGGTCAAACAGAGAGAGAGCGGTGGTCACACTAACTTGATTAGTAGTTGGATTCAGATATAAGGAGTAATTTTCATTGTACTTCATATTAGTAAGAGAATTGAATTCAGAGAGAGAATAGTTTATTTGAGAGGATATTAGTGGAGAAAAAATGAGTGGTGCATTTACATTATTGGAGATTAATGATGGAACCGACAGCAGCAGTAGCAACGATATACGAGTACCCAATGTAGCTTTGGAAATAACCGCTGACTGTAGACTATGCCTTGAATGGGACATTATGTATGCTAGATACGTGATATCATTCAGCAAGTTTAAGCAGGAGGAGCAACTATGTTTTGCTGGAAAAGTGAATATTCTCCATATAAATAAACTTCGGTCAGCATTAGATGTCCTATCGAAATATATTGATGAGAACAAAATGCATCAGTGAATATTATTATTGTAATTATGTTCAATAAAAATGTTTCTAAATCAATGGTATTTTTTTTTCTTTCTATAGTAGACTAGCGTATATTTTCTAGAGTACAAAAATAAATTCTGATTAGTCTGAAGTTGGTTGTGAGAGAGTTAGGACTCTAAAAAATGGATAGATTCGAGAAAGAGCGAATCATGAGGAATCTAGTTCTTATGGAAAAACGTTTGATTCTAGATGATGATTTTCTAGAGTTGTCTATTCAAAGGAAGATATTTCTCGGGGAATGCTTGTGTTAATATAATGAAAACTGATTCTTTATCATTAGACTATTGTATGAAGCTTCTACCTTGTGGTCCAAATGCATTTACACAATTTATTGATATATTGATCACGACACAGCAAAATGATATTGTGGATATGCTTTTAAACATTAGTTTTGAAATTTAGGACTTTTTTCATGAGAAAGATGGTGCTCAAGGATGATTTACTCCTCTCTCTCTCTCTCTCTCAGACAATTTTTGTTGTTGCTAGCTCAGTTTCATTGTGACAGTGAGAGTGAAAACACATGACAAAATGTTCCATACATGTCCGTTATGTATGTACACACTGGGCAGCTGGTCATCATCATGTGAGAATTGCACAATGATTGATGAGTGTGATGAAAAGTGTAGATTATACAACCCGTGTAAATTGCATAGAGGATATGCTGTACAAATTAAAGGTTGTATTTCCTGTCTTGAAGAGGTGTGTGACTCTCATCCTAGAGGCCACCTATGCTCCAATTGTCATTATGATAAATGTAATCAGTGGGAGAATACATATCCCGGTATGATTGGAAAGAATCCTAACCGTGATTTTAGTTTATTGCTACGAGATTGGTATCGTCGTGGTTTAGATTGTTCTGGGAGGAGAAACCGGGTCAACGATTCAACTGTTGGAACAACAAAAGAATATGGTTTCTACGTCATCGTTGTGAAGACATTGGGTGTTATGACTATAAGCCCACTGATTTTTATTTGGCTGTGACGGAATGTGATTCGACACTTGAGGACACTGTTTATGAAATTGCTTCAAATAAGCAAATTGAAACATGTGAATTCTATAGAATGAATGAGAATAGTATCATTGACTATACAAAGAGATATGACAAGAGTGAAGTCACACTCTACTGTAGAAAATGTGACCCTGACATTGCACTACATCAGGATCAGTACACTGTGAATTCAGATAATCTACCTGCACTAGTTGTTGTCGACAAATACCTAGTAGTGGATGAAATCTAAAGAGTAAAAAAGTCGTTTTATCATGTATATACATTTTTTTTTTATTAATAAACAATTTCACATACATCTTTAGAACATTTTATTCTTAGGGCACTAAAATCAATATTAAATACACTTGTAAGTATATTCTCCACTAGAAAGTCGTTCAATTGAGGTAAGTCAACGTAGATGTCGAGAAACTGCTTGTAGGTGTAGCCACGACATCTGAACATGAAAAAGAGTAGTGCATGAAAGCCACATGTCTTAGTCGTTAAATCCTGTACTCTTCGTTGATTTTGAATAATGGTTTTCCCCCTGCTTTCAATAAAGTTGCTGATGTATGGAGCGTAGAATTTATATGATAGGCCAAGAGGGTCAAAAAATTCAATATTCTTCGCTGTTTGAAAGATGCATAGCCAATGACCGGTCTTCAAAGTCGACGGACTGCTATTAACAATGATTAGGGTATTGTTAACACTTGGAATTTTTTCAATGAAGTCTGAAGGTATGCAATAAGACTTGTACTGGGACATGTATGGATCCATACTAAATACGTTGATTATTTGGTTTGTGTTCATGGTGCTAGGTCTAGTAGAACACTGCCGTCGGGCGTGATTTCCCAATAGGTTTCAAATTGACTCAGTGATGTTAGCGTGATACTCTCGGTTAGAGCATAGGCAAATGTACACTCTAAACGTACATTCCCAGTTCGTACTATGGTCATATCCTGTGTGCCAGACAAATCCAAAACAATAACCCCATGATTTTTTGAAAACATTGAATCGGTTATTCCATTTTCAAATAGTTGAGAATCATGATCTAGGGATTGCATAGTCAACTCGTACAGAGTTCTATAGGATTTTTTGTCAAATGATAAAGTGTACAGTGGAATACCATTCACTTTGCACACGAAGCTAGATAGACCAAAAAAATTAAAATCATGGGGGGATTCATTCCAGGATCCAACGGCACTGCCACTCTTCACAAAGGCCAAAGCCAATTTTGATGGGATTTCTTCATTGATAAATGATGAATCGCTATAGCTACGAGAGCCGGTGGCAATGTGACGTTGATTGGTGATCGTATGGGGGACAAGAAGTTTTAATGTTGTTACCATTGGCTCTTAGCTTTTCCACTGCCAATGCAACAGAGCTCATAACCTGTTGTTTACGGACGTGGAGAATTGCCGATGTGATAATGACATTTGCATCGGGTGCTGCAGGAAGTGTTTTTCTTAAAATGTAATTTGATGGGGCCATCTCTAGCTTTATGTCAATCTTGACATTGGGGGGTAGCCATTGGGATATATTGAATATCTCATGATTTAATTTTCCAACTAGATGATACTCCTGGGTCACTGCAGTAGTCAACTCACCGTCAGTATCAACACCTGTTCGATATTCATAGCCTAATGATTGTCCTCTCAACTCCTTGTAAGCCTTTGGTGTCATCATCATAAATTGTATGTAGCTTGCATAGTTTGATAAATTATTGCTAGTGCTCACCAATGTTCCATTAATAAATACATTAATTTGTTTGAATAGGTTGTGTAGAATACAGTTTTCATAGGAGAGACCATCGCCGGCATTTGGAGTTGTATTATCAGACTTTTTCTTCACCACAACATTTAAATCAATAAATGTTGACGACAAATCAATGAAATAGTCTTCATTGGAAAATATTTGAAAGTGTATATTTTCCGAGAGGGGTTGTTGGGGGTGAAACTGTTCATAGTAGCCATACTTGACACTGACATAAACATTTTCAGCATTGAATAGATTCAATGAGGAACTAATTGATGGATATGATTCCTTGTGGGGGAGATAAGTCATCTTAAGAGAAGAAATCCTTCTTTGATCTAACAATCTTTTTCTTTTTCTTCTTCTTCTTCTGCTTATTGGGCTTCCTTGTTTTATTCCTCAAAGTCCTTGTTGATGTCCTTTGCTTCCTGCCTGGGTGGAGACTGATGAGTGAATGACGCGAACGCATCCTTTTCAATCCCTCCCATTTTGTCGAGATTTTAGTTGCTCACCAACGGCTCTTGCTGAAGATCTAATATTTTCCTTAACACTCTCCTTGAAATTCTTGCCCGACCCCCATTCCTGTAGTGTGGAGGCGCAAAATTTGATGCAGCAGGTACAAGATATTTTCTGGCAAGGGGTAGTGCAGAACGAAATAGCCTAGCAAACCAGCTACCAAGACCATAGCCAGACATTGTAGTAAGCCCCTTGTAGTAGTCCAATCCATTGCCTATTTGACGTGGACTCAAAGCACCAACATAACAATCGATATCGGGACAGACAAATAGAATTCTCCTATTGTTCATTTTAGGTGATTGTACTGTCGTTGACAATGGGTCGAAAATGACATGTAATCACTGCTAAGCCTTTTGTTTGCTGGAGGATCACCCAATTCACTTATTAGTGTTAACTGACAGAGTTCCAAATACGAAGTGTTTACAGGAACATACTGAAGATGCTTTATATTATAGTGATGAACAAGTTCATGAGTTGTTTTTCGTTCAAGAATACGTAGGGGGGGGGACATTTGAATTACCGACTCTCGATGTTTCCACAAAGGATGCATAGAGAAATATGCAAGAGTCCGAAGCAAAACCAGCTGGATAATCAGAAAAAATAACTTGATTCATCCCGTAAACGGTGTCAGCATTTTTCCCATTGATCATATTCTGTTTAAAGCCAAGAACATCTCTCAGATTATCATTGAGAATAATTATTTCAGTGTCAAGAGGTGAGGTAATGTAAATCCTATCATGTTCCAATGAATAATTAAAATGGAATTTACCATTCCTACGATATGAGATTTTTCTATTGATTGCACGACACAAATCCCCCATATTATCATATTCAATATATTTCAATTTGGCATGTGGATATTCACTAGATTTAAGTGCTTCAACCCATTCATAGTCGACATAGTTCAACCCATTCATAGTCCAATCGAGTGGTATAACTTTTATATCATACACACGATCCTTTCTCAGGATGTCATAGGTATTTTTGAGAATACAGTCGACAAGAGCCACTTCATATGCACCGTCAAATTTGATGGCAGGGGAGAGTTTTGTCCAAAAATCACTTGTCGTATTCAAGTCATTGTAGAGAGGATCGGAAACGTTTGACATGAATGTTACATAGAAATCATTGGGCATTGTCAATATCTTCAACACCAATCCAAGAATCAAAATCAGAGTTGTAACCTAGCCACCGAACAAGTAACTGTTTTTTACCCCTGCGAGTACGTGTCTTTAATATCTTTTCAATTTGATAGATTTCACTAGCATTTTTAACTTTTTGTAGTTCATAGTCATAAAAGCCGCCGAGAATCTCTTCATCTCTGGTATCACGCAGGCGATAAGTTATGGGTTTAGTGTCTAGGATTTTTGCCACTTTAAAAAGTTCTGTGGACCACAAGTAATTCCCTTTTCAAAAACATTAGTTGTTTTATTAATTCGAACAGTATCACCAACATTGAATTTATTTTTTCATCTTCTTGACAGCCATTCATTGGAATACTGTTTAAGAAAGGTGTCGATTGTATCATGATCAGAATGATGAACTTCCGTTGGCGTAGAGTTGGACAATGATCGATGAGGTCGTTGATTATAAATCAACATGATTTTATCTAGATCATGAATAAAAGCCGATGTATTTTTCAATGTACAATATCTTGAAATTAAAAGTCGAATAGTTCTTATCAATCGTTCGGCCAATGCAGCCTTATTGGGACTGTGACTATGATAGAGCAGTGTACTATATTTCTCTAGTACTTTTGCAACATGGGGATTAACAAATTCACTACCGCAATCCGTTTGAATTTTTTTATATGAATCCTGTTCGAGAGAATACTTTCAATGGCCTGAGCAACTTCAACACCTCTCTTTGATCGCAATGGAATTGCATATGCATAGCGACTATAAACACTGATTGCAAGTAGAATGTACTTTTACGGTGTATTGTAACGTCTTTGAAGGTCATCTAGAGTCAGGAGATCTGCTTGCATTATATGCAATGGGTAAAAAGGCTTTAGTTTTTCGATAGTGATTGGCACGAAGTCTATGATTTCTATGCAGAGTGTAACTTGATTCATTTTGTAGATAGTCTTGTACACTTTTAGCGTGAACACCAGTGACTTTGGAAAGAGTGGCGGGGGAACTTAAACTCCCCGCCTCACCAATATTTTCATAAACACCTTTCAGAACTTCAACCATTTTGAACGTAAATACGTTGTGTAACGTCCGCTACCCTTTTGTATACTGACTGTTGGTGGTGGTTATGGTGATGGTGACGTTGACTTGATACGTCTTCGCTTTTGTCTAGCTATCAGTGGTGTGCTAGTAGTATTTCCAAAATTGATTTAAAATCTTCTTCTTCAAGTTCATTTTTTAATGGTGTCAATATTGTTGATGATGATGATGATGATGATGATGCATGTTCATTTAATTTTTTTAGAATTTTCCTATTGCCAATAAGACTTTTGGGGAAGTTTAATGCATTTAGAAGGTTGTATAGATGACTGTCAAATGATAATAGTCCTTTACGATTTGTAACCATGTCATAGATTAAATCAAGTAGATTATATCTCTTGCCCTGAATTATAATTCCTGTCCCATTTCTCTCAACTTGAATGTGATCTTGACCACTTTCCAGGAGATAGGCTAGGAGTCGTTTACTTTGTTCACGATATGAGTGGGGCATTAGATTTCCAATTTTCGATACAATTGAATCCAATTCCTCCTTCTTTAATTGTGTTCCAGAAGCAGAATCCTGAGGAGATGATTCTTTTTTGGGATCAGCAGCAGCAGCAGTGGGCTTCGACCGATAGGAGTTGTGTTTGTCCACTCGGTGAAGTGCTTCTTGAAGTAAAAGCAGTTTTTTATCATCCTCAATATTTTTCATTGTCAAGGAATTTACTCAGATTGTTCTCAAAGTGTTCGACGGGCGAGAGAGCGAGTTCTATTGGAGTCAATTTATAGGGTTTTGCCATTGTCACTAGAGAAAACTGTTTACAAGTCCTTCAATTATTGGTAGTAAAAGTGTGAAAAAGCTACCGCCCGCCTGAAGAAGCCGTTTCCTTTTAAAATTCTTTCCTTTCTTTTTAGAGACCAATGTACGTACAATGGAACGATGTTGCTTTGCCTGTTGCTTAACTACTTCTGGCGCTTGAACATTACCCTCGGTCAAATTTAAACAAAGTTCGGATATTAGATTAATGAAATCGTTGTCAATACCTTGTTTGAGTATTGCTTTCCTAAGCGGAGGTTTTGAAGTGCTTAGAACTGAGAACAAATGTCTATTTTCATTTAGTTTCTTCAGTGTCATGATAGCAACTAATAGGTCTTTTAGTGTTCACGGGGAGATATACTGTAATTTCATTGTCAAAAATATCTGTGACTACACGCAGATCCTCGGGTGTATTTTGATTAAGATCCAATAGGATGTAGCCGTAGGGTTTATTAGTTGCCTGATTGTATGCTGAGAGCAGAAATTTGGGGGCTCCTGGATAGATTTGTTTATTGAGAATTATTAGCGAGTTAGAATCACGAAAAACTCTGTAGATGATATAGTAGGTGCAGTTCAATGCAAGTGTTCGCATACATTTGCTCTGATGAAAGAGATTGTGTTAGAACCAGAGTAACGGAAATCTGTTCATGATGAGAGCGAACAGTGAACAGTTGTAGCATTTCCTGGGACCATTGTTCAATAGATTCAGCCAGATCGTCAATGATCAACGACGAGTTTTGTTCAATAATGCTGAAAACATCAAGTCCCGGTATGAATTGTATCTGCACCAACCCCGTCGTGGCAATTGCTTTTATTTTATCATATGACTCCTGCCAAATACTGTAACAATAGTAGATTTTTTTCGGCTTTTCCACAAACATTTTATCACAATTTTTAATTATTTTAGTTAAGAGTGTTGTTTTGCCCGACATTGACGGTCCACACAGAAACGATCTGAATGGTGTTTTAAATTGATACATGTTCCCTTCAAGAGTTCACCTAGACAACTAACTGTAGACAATGGCTGTCTAATAACTAAATAATTTCCCTATTACTACTACTCCGTTCAAGAATAATAATGAGAAGAAGAAGAAGAAGAAGAAGACGAATAAAGAATAATATTTTCTATTATTATATACATAAAAAGGTAACAATACTTTTAAAAAAAATACTACATTGAAAAAGGCACATTAAACATGAATAAAAAAAAATACACTTTTTAATTATTTATAATAAAAAAATACAACATTTACATAACCACTAGAAAAAAAAACACTTAAATAAATACACTTTTTTTTATTTATAAAAAAATACAACATTTATTGGACTAATGCACTTGAAATAATATCATACACTTTAATTTACAACATTTTAAATTTTGGGGTCCCCCCTCCCCCCCGGGGGTGACCGCTGTGGCGGCCGGGGGCGGGCCGGGAAGTGCCGGAAGCGGGGGCCCGCTGCGGCGGGCCCGGGCCGGGGCTGGCATTAAATACTGGAAATCGATCTGCCTTGCATACACACACACACACATTGAAAAATTGTTTGTGATAAAGAAAAAAAAAAGAATTAAAAAAAAACAAAAAAACACCTAATTACCCAAAAAACCCTCCCACCCAATTTATACTTTTTTTTGTGAATTTAAGTTAATTTTTCTAGACCGAGTTGTTTTCTGTACTCTATACATTCAACTCGGTCTGAAATTAAATAATGACCGTGTGGTAGTACCTTCACACCATCCTCAAGTACATAGACTTTGTCCGATATGGCAGACATGGCGTTTTTCTCAACTCTAACTGTGTAGTTTTTAAATTGTAAAGAGCGAATCGCCATGACTTTCGCCCTTGGCACTAAACTACATTCCACACAGTTTCTATACACACTCATGTCGAAATTATTTTTTACAAAGTGTGTAGGTACCCCCTTGCAAACTTGTTTGATATCCTTGCCGTGCGTTTCCACAGAGTATACCTTCGGACCAGGAAACACACCACTGGATATCAGATCGCTACCCGTTTCAGATTTTAGCATTAACAATTGATTTGGGGCCTGGCGTTTCACTAGCTCTGGGTAGAGGGATTCGTCTCAGTTAGTGTAGTCCATTCGTGAGCTAATGTACTCGCCATTTTCCAAATCATTCAATAGATTTTCAGTTTTGACTTTTAACAGGAGTGAATCAGTGTCCCCGTAGTACACTTGAACTTGTCCCTCAATCGGCCACTGTACCTTGCATACATTATAATAAAATGACAACATGAGTTTCTTGGATATTTCAGTTATTGCACTTCCGCCTGCAATATTTTTATTTAATACAATGTTTCTTTTCTTGCGATGTAGGAGCACCATATTAGAGTCTATGATTGTGAACGATGTGAAGTTTGGATCCGCAATGATTCGAGCACAATCTTTGGGGTTGTTACAATGTCACATCGACTTCTGAGTCGTACGCTCTCGCACATTTTACCGAAAGCTGAGTTCAAAATGAGTTTATAGACTTCTTTTTCAACTTTCGTTTTCGCTTGTGAACGCTTACTGACAAAGGTGTCAATAAACGTTTTCAGGTAAGGCTTTTGATCAAATTGGAGGGCTCTATGAATCTTTGTGACCTTGAAACCATTGGACACCATCCATTTCAATAGCACGTGATGAACAACGATATTCTGTTTCGGGTTGAGGTCGGCAATTAGTTTTTTTGTTTTGAAGGTACCCAGTGCATACTCCCGTCCTCTACTAAAGATAAATTGTAGGGGCTCAGAGAGTCCCTACCCACCGGTCTATTTATGCACGGAAAAACAAAGTCTTTTACCGAGTCATGGATTTCCATGGGTATTTCACCGTCAATTTCAAAAAACCATCCCTGTGCCCCATTCTCCTCAACACTGGCAATGTCGGGGAAATTCGAAGCACAGGGATTGTTAAGCCATTTATAATTGCCACACGGCAAACAGTAGTGAGACATTGCCGATGGGTAAAGAGAATTCATATCCAAAAAAACTGCGTCCGACTTTTTCATCGGTGTGCTGTCCACTCGGATCAGTTTTCATGATACGATCCCCGTGAAAAACATACCCACCTCTCATTGATCTCTCTACAAACAGATGCTGATCCACATCGGCGATCAGACCTATTTCTTCTTTGCTGATTTTAAGTATCAAGTCCATCACCAAATGGGGGGTGGAAAAACAATAACCTAAATCCAACCCAAATTCCCCATAGATTTTATCCGTATTTTTGCACACAATATCCAGAAGAGTGAGTACGTCACTGGCCAAGTAAAGTTTACAATAATCCCACCCATTTTTACATCCGCCCTTTGCCCAAACCCTCTTAGCAAATTCGTAGTCGCTAGTGGTGCACTCACTCTCAGTAAGAGAATTGTAAAAAGCTTCAATGGGCGGTAGTGACACCTCATCTAGCCTCGAGCCAGAGTTGTAGTAATCATATGGATATATACCCTTACACGTTAATAAATCATACATTTCATCATCGGGGAAGTGCTGTTTGAGGAGGGGGAAGCTATCAAAATTGTCACTTTTCTGCACCTGAATCAATTGACCTAAAGATTTGGGGAAGAAGCTGAAGGAGTCTAAAAAACGGATTTCATTCAGGCACGTGTTACCCTTGTCAATTGTTTTCCACATGCATTCTAGCAGTAGTAGCTTCTCCGATGATTTGGGTATGATATTATATGAAAAAGAACCATCTATCCATGCGTTATCTACAACTCCTCCCTTGGCAATGCGGGCCATTGCCGGAAAGAACAAAATTTAAGTCGTAATTGGAATTGTGTATAAAAACAGGTACGAAATATTGTTGTCTAACGTTTAAATTGCATGACTGGTGTGCTACCCCTCTAAAAGTTACTCCCTCCTGATGTAATTTCCTGCCACAAATGATCATGGTCGATCACCTTCCTCCTCCCCCCATTTCCAACACCATCATCAAATTCTCCCTTGCAAACCCAACACATTTTACGATTTTTAATGGCCACTATGTCATCTGGTGATAGGAGCATAGGATAGTTTGTATAACGAAGGCGCGAAATTGCACCGTTCGCTGTTTTGACTAGACTGACCAATGCCGAGCGCATGCAGTCTTCACCGTCACTCAACATCTCAACTACATCCAACACTTGCATGGTATTATTGGAATCTCGTTGCGCGTGAGCGTAAGAGACCCCTATGGCTTCATGTATTTTAACACGATTTGAATTTGACGGATCGCACACGTCTTTCAGTTTAGCCTCGCAGTCCAAAGCGATCTTATTGCTCTGCAGGAGCGTGTTTTGAAAATTTTTAAAACGTAAGATCGCTCTATCTCCGCTTACCGTCTCCACAGCCTGGTATCCATGACGTTTACAGTGTTTCATGTGATGCTTTAACTTTAAATCTGTCCAAAATCTTGAGAGGCATGTTGGACAGTAACAGCAAACACCACCTCGCTTTTTACCCTCACTTAGAACCCTACTAATATCCGTAATTGGATTGAAATGACCAATTGAATCGGAGTCTGTGGGTGGGGTGTATAGAAGCCACACCCAATGTTCTACTGATTCAATTGAAGGAGCCCGCACTGGAAATAAATACACCCTTCTTATCGGAACGCTGACGGTCTTCAAATTCTGGTTCATACTGTAACACCGTGACACCAATCTTTAAATGTGCATTAGCCCGCTCAAAAATATCTATTCCTTTTAGTGTCACGGGAAATTGACCATTTAAATAATTAAAATTTTCTTTGGGGAACTTTGAACCCACCCTACCATTAACTGCCATTTTATCCGACTTTTTCTTAGATGCATCATCACGCAGAGGTCTGTATGCTGCAATTAAAAATGCATACTTGAAACACTGCTGCCTCGTATCGAAACAGATTCGTTGTATCCCCCTACACCCCTCTAAATCTGAATGATATTTTAAAACTATAGCCCTCTCCCCACCACCACCTCTTACAATAAAATCCTTATTAAACCTACAAATATTACCATTTAAACTTTCAATAAATAAAACCACAGATCCACTACCCCCCTCGTTATAATTTTCCCACTTACTTTGAATACTATTAGCCCAATTTAGAAAAAAACCTCCCCATAATTTGATAAATGCGGGTGAATTGCCAACATCTCTGTGTGCAAGTATTTCGAATACATCTCACCCGCACTTTCATTAAAAAAAAAAAATTTAGTGCTATTGATGCTTTTTTAAACTGACCCCCACTCCCTACACCCGCATTTGTTGTTCAAGAATGGCTCGAATCTTATCATTATATGAACGTGTAATGGCCGAGGGATCTGTTATTATATCCCCGACACTAGTGAGTTGAAGGGGTCACCGAATTTGGCGCTGTAGACCAATGTGTGGTGCAAGGCAGAGTTGGAAAGAAAAAAATCCGGAAGAGGGGATACTGTGTTGCTGTTTTATTACTACTACTATCTATATCATTAAGTGGAATGGTGGAGGGTGACAGGGAATTGTAAATAACACCACCACTCCTAGTCTGTTCAATCACATTGGGTGGATATGGCATGAGGCAGTCCCCTAGTACATATTCCAAGGTGTTTGGGGACAATTGATCGAGCCAGCCTGTATTCTCCTGTGATGGAAATTTCGTTATGAGGACCCGGTTCAGATGCACTAGTAACATCACCTAAATGCTCACGCATAAAAACTATCTGCCCCCCGGATCCTCAAGCATGTCAATATCACAGGTTAAGTCGTCTAGGCTAGCCATTTCCCCAAAAACATCATTGAGGAAACCCCCTATGCCACTCCAGATTCTCTAGAACTAGTGTAGGTTCATCACTGAACTCCGTTGGTGGTGAAAGAATTGGTCCTGTGAATTCACGTTGTTTCATCACTCAATGGTGGCGGTGGTGCTATATCACTAATCTGAAGAAAAAAAGTTTTATTTTTTATGTAAAATAACCATTATTTTTTATAAAGTTAATAAACTATGTCAATTTTTCATAGTCACTGTCCCACCCCCACCACCACCTGAACAATTAAAAGAAGAAGAAGAAAAAAGTTACATTGCCATATGTCTTTCATAATGACAACTGAAACAATGTTAAAAAAATATATATTGTTTTAGTCTTCTGAACATGTTAAAAAAATATATATTTTTTAGTCAGGGAAAATGAACTCTTATTCTTAGGGGATAAGTTAGAACAAGAGAATGATATATAAAACTAATGGTTTTATTACAAAAATTTTTAGAATAAAAACGTAAAATATGGGTCCAACTCTAGTGCTTGACCCTCATGAATATAACTCTCAATAAAATTCGACCATCGTTCAACTGACGCAGTATGCTGTATGAACCCTTGCTCTTCAGCTTTGGTTATTGGACACGAAGCCCATACATCAATTGGTGGTGTTGGAGTAACTTTCTCGACAATCCAAATTTTCCTATGTCTTTTGGCAACGGATTTGTTTGAAGTTGTGGACGTAATTGACCTGGACTAAATAAATCATTGTAAGAGAGAAGAACTTTTTTTTTCTCCTTCCATATCAACAATTAAAGTGCAATTAAAATGCTGGATGGTTCTTTTTAGAGCCCCCTGGGAGGACCCTTGGAACCAGGAGCTTCCTTCGGGGTATAGGAGGATCGAAGCCCTTTCGAGTTGGGATATCGGACTTCACAACACTGTTCAAATAGAACAGCCTCAAATTATTTCTCGAAAACATCTTTTAAAATGTCACTAACTGTTTCCTCGAAATAACTGCTTGAAATGGGTTCGCCCAAATAATGTTTCTTGACATCACTGTGAAGACATAATTGGAAATTATTAAAAAACCTTCTTCCTGTGTTAATATATCTTATCGGAGATATACATCCTGTTACAAGAAACCCCACTTAAAATTCAAATTATACCTATCGAGCGGATTAAAATTCAAGTGTAGTGATGGGAGATTTTGATAAGCGGATAGGCGCAAAAGCTTAGTGCAAAAACATATGGCAGTTTAAGAATGGTTGTCAACTGTGAAATAGTGATTTGCTTATATAGTTAGTTTGTTTAAAGGAATATTGGATTATTGCATTAGAAAACGTCTTACTTAGAAGAGAAGTTGAAGGTAAGGTCTTTTAGAAATGCATGATAAGCTATTTCAGTGTTATAAGCATTCCTTTATATACTGCTAATTTGGTTAACGAAAGAAAATGAAATAGGATTATTATAGAATAGTTTAGAAACAAATTTAAGTTTTACTCATCAAAAGTTATGCGCCTGAGAAAATTTACCTTATTTTTGAAAATATGGAAAGAAAAAATTATATATATACTTACAAATTCTGACTTGGCTTCTACACCTGAAGTCCCTGGCAAAAAATGAAGGGGGTCAACCTCACGATCTTGAGTAGGCCGGGCTGAGGCATTATGAGAAGCAGCCCATTCTCTTTTCAATTTCCTTCCAGCTTGCGTAGAGCTAACACTTGGCGTGACAGGGCCCTGGCACTATAATTTGTGTGGTCGTTGGCTGGTCCAGATCATGTGTAATTCTACCAGCATATTGATAATAGATGGCCTTGCGGCTTGCATTAATGTAGCTTCACTCCATCTTGGTTTCTTTTTCGAAGGGGGTGTAATTGCACGTATCCTTTTCCTTAAAAAGAAGGCAAAATTTAGCATGAAAAAAATCCCCTTTTTCCATTTTGCTGGATAAATGCTTAAGAGGTCAAATTTTGCCCTCCTCCTCCTCTTGTTTAAAGGCAAAAAGTTTATTGCTCATTAAGGCGGGATGTATATAATGGCTTAAAGGTGCTCCTATTATTAATTTCTTTACCTTCCTTCTTCTTACTGCTAAAAATAAAAACTAACAGAAATTATAACGTATGTGAGGGGTTCTCCCCCAAGTCAATACCTCGCTCTTTACGCTACAATTTTTTTTTTTTAGTGCTTTCAAAAGAGCTATCTATTTTAATTAAACGGCCTTTGTGATTCAGGGGTTTGTGAATCAAAATTTTTTTTAACTTTTAACGTAAAGAGTGTGGTATTGACTAAAGGGAGAACCCCCCTCATACACGTAATAACATATAAGTAATAAAAAAAAACAATAAAAAAACAAGCGATACGGCTCAATAGTAATCCAAACTTTTAAAAACGGAATTTGATGTCAATAAATGTATCAAAAGAATGTGTTTATAATACTGATTCTAAATATATAAATTTTATTAAGCTTAGTATTACTGATCAAAGGCTACGAGCCTGAGAAAAATTTACCCGATTTTTTAAAGAGGGGGGAAACATCCCCTACAAGTGAATGAATTTTAATGAAAATCACACCGTCAGATTCAGCGTATCAGAAAACCCTATTACATAGGTTTCAAGCTCATATCTGCAAAAATCTGCAACTTTGTATTTTTTGCCAGAAGAAAAATATACGAATATAGAAGTTAGTTACGTAAGTTAATTTGTAAAGACATCCATTTAGCAAAAGAAAAGTAAAAACTTTTATGCAAATAGAAGCTGCATTAACTAAAAAACGATCAGTAATTAAATAAAAAAACAAGTTTTTTAAACTGAAAGTAAGGAGCGACATTAAAACTTAAAACGAACAAAAATTATTCCCTATATGAAAGGGACTGTCCCCTCCTCAACGCCTCGCTCTTTACGCTAAAGTTTGACCTGTCTCACAACTTTGTTTTTTTAAACAATAAAAAACTTTAGCGTAAAGAGCGAATCCTTATGATGATGATTTCAAATATATCAGTTTCATCAAGTTTAATTATACCGGTCAAAAGTTACGCGCCTGAGAAAAATTTGCCTTGTTTTCGAAAAAAGGGGGAAACACCCTCTAAAACTCATAGAACTTTAATGAAAATCACACCATCAGATTTAGCAAATCAGAGAACCCTACTATAGAAGTTAAAAGCTCCTATCTGCAAAACTGTGGAATTTTGTATTTTTTGCCAGAAGAAAGATCACGGATGCATGTCTAGGCCAACTTGTTATTTTTTTGTTGTTTTTTCCCCTGGGGTGTGAACGTATCGACCCAGTAGTCCTAGAATATCCCGGGAGGGCTCATTCGAACGGAAATTAAAAGTTCTAGTGTCCTTTTTAAGTGACCAAAAAAAAATTGAGGGCAACTAGGCCCCCTCCCACGCTAATTTTTTTCCCAAAGTCATCCGCCGCGACATCGGAATTAGACAAACCCCGTTTTATAGCAAGAGCCTTTGAAATTTGACTCCCAAAACTGTCACTCTCTTGTAACACTCAAGCTTTTCATTCAAACCAGAAAAATACAACATGTTTTGGAAAAAGCTTGTTTCTGAATGATAAAGAACTGTTTTTCAAAACAATTAAAACTTGTAAACATAGCTGTGGAAGAGAGAGATTTTATTTACATAATAGAAAAAAGCGTGCTTGCCGTTTCTATCGAATATACTCGTCATATTCTTAAGATTTTGTATTGTTTGAGGGGAGGGGGGCTAAGTCCCTCTGAAATTTGAATTTACTAGTAAAACTTTTTTCTTTAATTTTTTTGGGGAAAATAAAAGAATGAAAAGTGTACTCACATTGAAAATTGACGAGTCCATTGTTTTCAAAGTTAATAATATATAGTGTACTATAATCAATGTCTTAAAACATAACTAAAATTGGAATGCACTGTATGGACATTATATAGGGTTTTTGCTCGAGTACATTATAGCTTGCCAAGTTTTTAAAAAACCGACTAATCAAGTCATCATATGGACTAACCGCCAGCTTTCTCTAACCGATTGACACACAAAAAAATTAGTGTCACATTAGAAAACCTGTCTGCTAAGCCATGTAGCGTTCATAGTAGTAGGTGACTGGCCCTGGTAAGGCATATTACGCAATCACTGGCTGGAGTGCATTCAAAAAAAATTAGTGTCACATTAAAAAACCCGTCTGCTAAGGCATGTATCGTCATAGTAATAGGTGACTGGCCCTGGCAAGGCATATTACGCAATCAATTGTGAAAGTCAAACCCTTACACTGTATATTCTTGTAGTCGTCAAACCTTTGCACTGTATATTATTGTAACCGCCAATGTAATCGTCAAAGTACTAGATAGGTTACTACTGAGATTGGAAGGCAACTAGCCCCCTTCTATACCCTCTATTTTCTTTTAACCCACTCGATAAGAGCTTTGAGAGAGCAATTTTTTCAAAATAGTCCAAAGGTCAGATAACAAAAACTCCGGTGTCAACACATCCCCCCAGAGCCGGGGGGTAGGCTTTGTAAGCTATGTCCTGGGGCCCTATGTGGTTCTTATGAAAGAGATTCTCGTATTAACATCAGAGAGGGTTCATTTGAATGGAAATTAAAAGTTGTAGTTCATTTTCTCAGAGTAAAAAGGTTGGAGGGGCACTAGCCCCTCCAGCCCTCCACGCCTTTGGATATATCGGATAGATAAACCCATCCGATAAAAATTTGAGGTGACAATTTTGTTAATATAGTTCAACCATCAGATGTTAAAACTACAGGGTCGACACAACCCCCAGGGCCCAGGAACAGGCGTTGTAAGTTATACTCTGGGGATATATATGGTTCTTATAGAAGGGATGCTCATATAAACTTCAGAGAGGGATTTGATTGAAAATGTAAAGTTCTAGTTCCCTTTTACAGAGTCAAAGAGATCGAAACTTAATTAGTCCCCAAACACTATTTTTCCCAAACCCATCCGATAAGAGTGTTGAGATAGCAATTTTTTTAAAAATAGTTTAAAACATCAGATAATAAAAACTCCGAGTTGGACACAAACCCATTTTTCAGTTTGATATTGTTACTTTGATACCAGTTTTGATGCTTTGATTAATTAATTTTTTTTAAGCTAGATTTTAAAATAAGAAATTTTTAAAAAAACTTGAAATTTTTTGCAATTAAAAAACGAACAAAATTTAAAAAAAAAAAAACTCTCCGAAAAATAAGTGAAGAACGATGTGGGCACAATGTATTTTTTTTCCTCCCTACCCAGGCACTTCGCATCGAAGGAATGGTCGTAAAAACTTCGAAAAGAGCTCATTCAATTGGAAATTGGAATGGCTAATGCCCTTTTTAATAGTAGAAAGTGATTGGAAGGAAACTAACACCCCTTCTCCAGCCACCATTTCCAGAAACACATCCAATAAAAATTTTGAGATAGCCATTTCATTCAGCGTAGGTTGATTTCTAGATAGAAATTATGTTTTTGAGGAGGACACTTCCCATAGCCTTCAGGGCAAGGGTTGTAAGTTATGCCCTGGGGGCATATAAGGTTTATATAGAAGGCGTTGTCATAGAAGCTTCAAAAAGGCTCATTCGATTGAAAATTCAAAGGGCTAGAGCTCTTTTTAATAGTCAAAAAGTGATTGGCAGGAAACTAGCCCCCCCCCCCCTCGAAGCCCATCATTCCCCCAAACACATCCACTCAAAATTTTGAGATAGCAATTTTGTTCAGCATAGGTGATTTCCAGATAGAAAATGTGTTTAAAGAGGCAAACTCCTCCACAACCCTCGGGGCAAGGGTTGTAATTTATGCCCTGGGGGCATATAAAGTTTTTATAGAAAAAGGGTTCGTTCGATTGGAAATTGAAATTGCTAGTGCCCTTTTTAATATTCGAAAGTGATTGGAAGGCAACTAACACCCCTTCCATGCCCACCATTTCCCCAAAAAGATCCAATAAAAATTTTGAGATACAAATTTGTCCCACGACATTCAAAGTTCAGGAAATTATACCTTTGAGCAGGACATCCCCCCAACACAGTCTTCAGGGCAAGGGTTATAAGTTATGCCCTGGGGGCATAAAAGGTTGTTATGGAAATCTTTGTCGTAGAAATTTGAAAAGGGCTCATTTGATTGGAAATTCAAAGGGCTAGTGCCCCTTTTAATAGTCAAAAGTCATTTGAGGGCAACTAACCCCCCTCTCACGCACCAATTTTTCCCCAAACCCATCCAAACAAAATTATTAAATAGCCATTTTATTCAGCATAATTGAAAGTTTTGGAAATTAGGTTTTAAGGATGACAACCCATCCTCCCATAGCCCTCAGGGCAAGGGTTGTAAGTTATGCCCAGGGAGCGTGTAAGGTTTTATAGAAAGCTGTGTTGTAAAAACATCAAAAAGGGCTCATTCAATTGAAAATTGAAGGGGCTAGTGCCCTTTTAATAGTCGAAAGTGATTGAAGGGCAACTATCCCCCTCTACGCCCACCATTTCCCCAAACTCATCCAATCCAAAATTTGATTTATCCATGTTGTTCAACGTAGTCAAAAATTCTAGAAATGAGGTCTTTTAGGATGATAACCCCGTCAGAGCCCTCAGTGCAAGGGTTGTAAGTTATGCCCTGGGGGCATATAAGGTTTATATAAAAGTTTTTGTAGAAATTTCAAAAGGGGCTCATTTGATTGGAAATTGAAATTGCCCTTTTTAATAGTCGAAATTGATTGGAGAGTAATTAACCCCGCTCTCACGCCCACCATTTACCCAAATACATTCAATCAAAGTTTAGAGATAGCCATTTTGTTCAACGCAGTTGAAGGTTCTGGAAATTATGTATTTAAGGATGACAAGCCCACCAGAGTCTCCCGGGCAAAGGTTGTAAGTTATGCCCTGGGGGCATATAAGGTTTTTAATGATAGAGCTGTTGTAAAAACTTCAAAAAGGGCTCATTCAATTAGAAATTGAGAGGGCTCGTGTCCTTTTTAATAGTTGAAAGTGACTGGAGGGTAACTAACCTCCCTGTCACACCCACCATTCCCCCAAACACATCCAATCAAATTTTTCAGATACCCATTTTGTTCAATGTAGTAGAAAGTTCCGAAAATTAGGTTTTTGAGTATGAACCCCCCCCCCAGCCTCAGGGCGAGGGTTGTAAGTTATCCTCTGGGGGCATATAAGGTTTTTACTGAAAGCATGTGTCGTAGAAACTTCAAAAGGCTCATTTGATTGGAAATTGAAAGGGCTAGTGCCTTTTTTAATAGTTGAAAGTGACTGGAGAAAGACTACACCACTCTCACGCCCACCATTTTCCCAGACATCCAATCAAAATTTTGAGATAGCCTTTCTGTTTAACGTAGTTGAAAGATCTGGAAAATTAGGTCTTAGAAGATGACAAACACCCTTATAGCCCCTAGGGTAAGGGTTGTAATTTTATGCCCTGGGGCATAGCCCTATAAGGTGTTTATAGGAAGTTTTGTCGTAGAAACTCAAAAAGGGCTCATTCTATTGGAAATCGAAAGACCTAGTGCCCTTTTTAGCTGTCGAAAGCGATTGGAAGGCTTGACATTTTTATAGAAAAGATCGATGTGGGTGAAAGGTCAATCATAAATGATTGTGCATTGTCAGTTTAATATACATAAACTGATATCAAGTAATCAAATGATAGCGAAATCAAAATGTTAATATTATTTGATTTATTAAAGTTATAAAAGTAAAATCATTTATATTTTTCAATAAGTGCAAATTATGTTCTGGCGTTGGGAAGGGAAAGGCCCAAGTTATGTTAATTTCTGCTCGTTTTGAGTTTGTCTCGGTTATTTATTGTAATTTCTGTTCGTTTTGGGTTTCATTTAATTTTATCGATGCTGATTTGTGTTAGTTTCACGCTTAGTAGATTATTTTGATTTTATTTTTGTTCATTTTTTGTTTAATGGAGTTCTTTACTTTTCTTTGAAAAACTTATTTTGTGGAAAAAGTTTTTTTTAATTAATTAAACAATAAATGAAACCCAAAACGAATAGAAATTAAATAATCAATCATAGCAAAAACATACAACAAGTAATAATATAAATGAATAAATAGATCTTAAAGCGAGTAATGCTTAGATTGAAATATAACTACTACTACTACTAACAATTCACCGCAGCACCAAGCCGCCTGAGGCCAACACAGCTACGTACGCTCCTCCTCCCCCCAATCTATTCAAAGCCTCCCTTTTACACCCGACCAAGAAGTTCCCATTGCCTTTAAATCTTTCTTTATGACGTCCTCCCACCCCAGACGGGGACGACCTGCTTTCCGTTTAGCCCTAGATGGTTGGCCGAAAAGAACAATCTTCGGCAATCGTTCATCCTTCATCCGCACAACATGCCCTAACCACCTCAACCTTTCTTTCATTATAGACCTAGAAAGCGGTATTGAACCACATTTTTCGTATACCCTATTGTTTGAAAATACGGTCAGTCAGCCGGGTACCCAGAACAATCCTTAAGCAATTTCTCTGGAAAACATCTAGCAAATCTTCATCCGCTTTTCGGAGCGTCCATGCTTCAGAGACATATTTGACCACTGTCATCACTGTAGCTTCTAATATTCTAATCTTGGTTTGCAGACTTATCTTCCTATTCTTCCAGACTTTTTTTAACTGTGAAAAAAACACCCCTGAGCCTTGGCTATTCTATTTTTAACATCTTCACTGCTCCCACCATCTTTACTAATAATACTACCAAGGTAAGTGAAGCTGCCCACCTGATCAATGTTTTCATTACCCAACGTTACCTTTTCATCTTTACTTATTCCTAGCCTTAGTGACTTAGTCTTCCTAACATTAATTTTCAAAACCAATACTAGCACCCTGAACTCGCAAAACCTCTAAAACTTCATTCATTTTGCTCACACTTTCATCTAGGATGCTTAAATCATCAGCATAATCCAAGTCCAGGAGACTTTTTCCTCCCCATTTAATTCCGTGGTCTCTCCCATTGCCTTTCCTGTGCTCCTTAAAACAAATTCCATCAAAATAATCCATATAAAGGGGGATAGAACACAACCCTGCTTAACTCCTGATTTAATACAAAACCAGCTGCTAACCTCATTTACTACCTTAACCGCAGCAGTGTTATTCTCGTACATAGCACTAATCACTTTAATGTATTTGTTTGGTATACCATACAAGGATAAAAACCTTTACTAAAGCTCCTCTATCAACTGAATCGAACGCTTGCTCATAATCTATAAAACTGAGGACCAAAGGCTTTTGAAAACTTAGGCACTTCTCAATTATTAGCCTAAGAGTGAAAATTTGGTCAACACATCTCTACCTTTTCTAAAACCGCGCTGCTCTTCTCTTAAAACTTTGTCTACGGCATCTCTCAGTCTAAAAAGTATCATATTACGAAGTAATTTGCTACCTACAGAGACCAGACTAATGCCTCGATAATTACCACACTCACTTTTAACACCTTTCTCATAAAGTGGCTAATTAATTAAGGTTTTCCTAAAATCGTTAGGTACTTCCCCTTTTTCAAAAATCATATTCATAATCTTCAATAACTTATTTCTAACCTATGAGCCACCATATTTAAGAAACTCATTTACCACCCTATCAGCACCTGGAGCTTTATTATTCTTTAATCCTTTTAGTACTGTTGCTAATTCCTCCTCACAAAACAAATCTTCCTTCACATCCAAGGTATCACAAACTTTTTCATTTTCCTCTATATTTCTTCCTGCAACTCTATCTCGGTTAAGCAAGTTCTCAAAATGTTCGGCCCATCTCGCTATAGCTTTTCCTTATCGCTAATTGCCACCCCATTCCTATCTTTAACTGGGACAAGTCCGGATTGACTACTACTTCTCAATTTGTTAACGTGCCAGTACAATATTTTACTATTATGCCGTCTAGCTGCATCTTCTAAATCCTCGGCAATTTTATCCATGGCCTCCACTTCACACCTCCTTAGCTCATATTTCAATGCTTTCTCCACTTTTTTACATTTCTTTTGTTTTCATGCGATCTCTCACTAAGATAATTCTTTTACAAGTCCTTTTCCTTTCTATTAAACATAAAGCTTTTTCACTAATATTCTTAGCTGCAGTTCTAGCTTCTTCCCTATTACACCTTCAGCAACTTCACAAATTATTTTTCTAAAATTATTCCAAACATCTTCCACATTATCAAATTTTAAACTCTCTATTTTAGTATTCAACTGTTCCTTGTAAGTTTCTCTCAAATTTTCATCCTGGAGTCTACTAACATCAAAACTTCCCGGGAGGTAATTAGCCTTCCGATATTTCAGCTTTAAATTAATCCTTGACACTACTAGATGGTGATCTTTACTTTTAACATCAATAACAGCACTCCTATATACCCTAGTATCTTGTATATGATCCTGCCAGTCTTCGGTTTACTATAACATAATCAATAAGGTTTGCTGTCTTACCATCACGTGAATACCATGTTAGTTTATGAGCCATTTTATGACCAAACACCGTATGGTTATACTACTACTACTACTACTAACAACTCATCGCAGCACCAAGCCGCCTGAGGCCAACACAGCTACGCACGCTCCTCCTCCACCCCAATCTATTCAAAGCCTCCCTTTTTACACCCGCCCACGAAGTTCCCATTTCCTTTAAATCTTTCTTTATGACGTCCTCCCAACCCAGACGGGACGACCTGCTTTCCGTTTAGCCCTAGATGGTTGGCCGAAAAGAACAATCTTCGGCAATCTGTCATCCTTCATCCGAACAACATGCCCTAACCACCTCAACCTTTCTTTCATTATAGACCTAGAAAGTGGTATTGAAACCACATTTTTCGTATAGCCTATTGTTTGAAATACGGTCAGTCAGCGGGGTACCCAGAACAATCCTCAAGCAATTTCTCTGGAAAAACATCTAGCAAATCTTCATCCGCTTTTCGGAGCGTCCATGCTTCAGAGCCATATTTGACCACTGTCATCACTGTAGCTTCTAAGATTCTAATCTTGGTTTGCAGACTTATCTTCCTATTCTTCCAGACTTTTTTTAACTGTGAAAAACACCCTGAGCCTTGGCTATTCTATTTTTAACATCTTCACTGCTCCCACCATCTTTACTAATAATACTACCAAGGTAAGTGAAACTGCCCACCTGATCAGTCTTTTCATTACCCAACGTCACCTTTTCATCTTCACTTATTCCTAGCCTTAGTGACTTGGTCTTCCTAACATTAATTTTCAAACCAATTCTAGCACCCTGAACTCGCAAAACCTCTAAAACTTCATTCATTTTGCTCACACTTTCATCTAGGATGCTTAAATCATCAGCATAATCCAAGTCCAGGAGGACTTTTCCTCCCCATTTGATTCCGTGGTCTCCATTGCCTTTCCTGTGCTCCTTAAAACAAAGTCCATCAAAATAATCCATATAAAGGGGGATAGAACACAACCCTGCTTAACTCCTGATTTAATACAAAACCAGCTGCTAACCTCATTCCTACCTTAACCGCAGCAGTGTTATTCTCGTACATAGCACTAATCACTTTAATGTATTGTCTGGTATACCATACAAGGATAAAACCTTTACTAAAGCTCCTCTATCAACAGAATCGAAACGCTTGCTCATAATCTATAAAACTGAGGACCAAAGGTGTTTGAAAACTTAGGCACTTCTCAATTATTAACCTAAGAGTGAAAATTTGGTCAACACATCCTCTACCTTTTCTAAAAACCGCACTGCTCTTCTCTTAAAACTTGTCTACGGCATCTCTCAGTCTAAAAAGTATCATATTACTAAGCAATTTGCTACCTACAGAGACCAGACTAATGCCTCGATAATTACCACACTCACTTTTATCACCTTTCTTATAAAGTGGCTTAATTAAGGTTTTCTAAAATCATTAGGTACTTCCCCTTTTTCAAAAATCATATTCATAATCTCCAATAACTTATTTCTAACCTCAGAGCCACCATATTTAAGAAACTCATTTACTACCCTATCAGCACCTGGAGCCTTATTATTCTTTAATCCTTTTAGTACTGTTTCTAATTCCTCCTCACAAAACAAATCTTCCTTCACATCCAAGGTATCACAAACTTTTTCATTTTCCTCTATATTTTTTCCTGCAACTCTATCTCGGTTAAGCAAATTCTCAAAATGTTCGGCCCATCTCGCTTTAGCTTTTGTCTTATCGCTAATTGCCACCCCATTCCTATCTTTAACTGGGACTAGTCCGGATTGACTACTACCTCTCAATTTGTTAACGTGCCAGTACAATATTTTACTATTATGCCGTCTAGCTGCATCTTCTAAATCCTCGGCAATTTTATCCATGGCCTCCACTTCACACCTCCTTAGTTCATATTTCAATGCTTTCTCCACTTTCTTTACATTTCTTTTGTTTTCATGTGATCTATAACTAGATCATTGGTTATAACTAGATTGTTATACCTACAAAATTGCAAAAGTCTGTATCCATTACTGTTTTTCTTTTCCTACACCAAATTTACCTAAGCTGGATACCATCAATCCTATTTCAACCAACCTGGGCGTTAAAATCTCCCAGCAATAACATCATATTTCTACCTGGGACCTTGTCTATTTGCTCCTGTAACTGTAAGTAAAATTCATCAGAGTCACTAGTATCTCCGTCAGTCGGTTCTACAGGGGCGTATACTACTATAACTGATACCCTGAACTTTCTAGTCATAAAATGAGCAATTAGTATTCTATGATTAATACCTTCCAGCCTAAACAAGACTTAGCAGCTTCCTTATTCATCATGAGCCCTACTCCCTGTCTAGTACCCCATCCTTTCTGCCTGAGTAAAACAAATTATATATCACCTAATTTCATGCTTCCTACCCCTGGGATATGAGTTTCTGAAACTCCTAATATATCCAGTTCGAATCGTCTGAATTCGTCAGTCAAAATGTCGTTACGATAGTAATTTTTTAATGTCGTAACATTCCAAGTTCCAATTTTCATGCTCTTTAAATCATTGAAATTATTTTCGCCTCAGGAAAAGCAATGATCCCGGATACCAGTGCAGGACGGGGATGACATATCTTCTCAAGTCTACACCGAAGTGCTTAAGCCGGCTTAGAAACCGGACAGCAAGAAGTCCGTGGGACCTCCATGAATGGAGGCTTATATAAAAATCGAAGGAATATAAAAACCAAACTTAAAGCGAAAAAAATATTTTCCTATTTAAAGTATAAATGAAACTTTAAAACGAATAGAAATCAAATAAACAATCAATGCAAACAAACATACAATAAATATTAACGTAAATTTATAAATAAATCCTAAAACGAGTGAAACTTAAATTGAATATGCAAATCAAGCTTGAAACGACCAAAATTCACTTAAAAACAAGAGTTTGGGTGTGACCTTCTTCTCTCACTGTAAAAGTCTAAAACCTACTGCGTCATTGGCGTTTTACTGAAAACTATATGCGTCTTTAACAGTCTTGGAAAATATAAACAACATCAAATATTTCATGAATATTTTATGTATAATGATATAAATTGTTGAAAGATCCACCAGTTCAAGATTTTATTTCACTGTAATTGTAGTTTTTTTTTCAATGGTGTAAGAACTGGAAAAAAAAAATACTTGTAATATAATTTGTTTTCAGTTAAGCGCCAATGACGCAGTAGGTTTTGGTTCTTATTTACAGTTGGAAAAGGAGGCAGTATCCAAACACTTTTTGTAGTGAAACGATATTCGTCTTTAACAACTTTAAAAATACTAATAAATTAAACTGAATATTTGATGTATAATGATATTAATTGCTGAAAGCTCATCAGTTCAAAATGTTACTACAATTTTGATGTGTATTTTCAATATTAAGTACAAAAGAAAATATTTGTCATACAATTGGTTTTCAGCAAAGTGCAAATGACGCAATAGGTTTTAGATTTTTAAAATAAGAGAAGGAGTAGCAAACTCTTGTTTGTAGTGATTTTTGTTCCTTTCAAAAACTTGATTTAAATATTCCATTTAAGTTTCACACGTTTTAAGAATTTATTTATTAATTTGCATTAATATATATTGTATGTTAGTTTGCATTGATTGTTTATTTATTTCTGTTCGTTTTAAGTTTCATTATACTTCAATAGGAAATTTTTTTTGTTTTAAGCTTGATTTTTATATTCAATCTAAGCATTATGGTTTTAAGATGTATTTATTTATTATATATTATTTCTTGTTGTATGTTTTTGTTATGACTGTGTTTAATTAATTTCTCGTGTTTTGGGTTTTATTTATTCTTAATAGTAATTCTGGTCATTTTGAGTTTGAATTTTAAAAGGTATTTGTATCTGCTGAGCTTAAGTTTAAAATGGCCTTTACTTTTCTTTGAAAAACTTATTTTCGGAAAGTTTTTTAATTAATAATAATATAACATTGGATCCATATGGTCTTTGAGCTTTAGGCAACAGCGTTGCCTCTGATAGGCTGTACGAAAAATGTGGTCGATGCCGCTCTCTAGGCTATAATAAAAGAAAAGTTGAGATGGCTAGGGCACATTGTGCGGATAAATTAATACAAAATCAAAAAGAAATGGGATGACAGATTGTCGAAAATTGTTCTTTTGGACCAACCATCTAAGGCTAAACGGAAAGAAGGTCATCCTCGTCTGGGGTGGGAGGACCTCATAAAGAAAGATTTAAAGGTAATGGTAACATCATGGGAGGATGTAAAAAGGGGAGGCTTTGAATAGATTGGGATGAATGAGGAGCGTGCGTAGCTGTTTGGCCTCAGGCAGCTTGGTGCTGCAGTGAGTTGTTGGTAGTAGTAATAGTATTAGTAATGGTATTAGAGTCTTAAGGAACGCTTAGAGGGAGTTTCGATTAAACAAAAAGACTCTATGCATATGGGTTTTCAAAAAGGGATAAAGCAATATCATAGGTAGCACTGCTCTATCATAGCTAGTAATATCATTGAAAATTTTAAAGGAGCCAACTGGATTGGAAACTAAAAGTTTCTAGTGCATTTTTTAAGGATCAAACCTGATTGGAGGGCAAGCAGCCCTTCTGTAAAGCCCAATATTTTCCAAACACTTCCAATCAAAATTTTGAGACAGCTATTTGTTCAGCGTAGTTAAACACTACAGTAACTATGGCTGTAGGAAATTGGGTATGTCAACACCTACAATTATGTAATTTGTCCATTATGCTTTAAAAAATAAATTTTGCCATAAACTAAATCAAAAGGCACTGTATTAACACTGGTTACCAAGAACACATCGCACTAATATCAAACAGTTCGTGGTAACGAACTATAAGTAAGAAGCGACTCAGCTTAATAGTAACGGAAAAACTTTAAGAAACAGAATTTTAATAGCAATAGATATATTAAAAGAATCAGGTTATTTATATTAATTCTAAACATATAAGATACATCAAGTATTGGGGTGTAAGTACGGGGGTCACCACTTATTGGTTAAAAATGGCGCAAAAAGTAGCTATGCCACTTACTCAAGGGGGAGAAACCCCTTGTCGGCCCAAATGTTAGTGGGATTCCCGCTCTTACCCCAACAATCTTTTACTAAAAGGTTTACTGATAGGACCGTTTCTGGCTCCCACCAATGTTCGTGGTATATAGCCACCAATGTTATACCGGTCGACCACAACGCCACTGGCGTGGTAATATACGGGTGTCATCACTTATGGAGGGGAAAGCTCCGGCCCCAAAATATAATGTGATGCCGCGTCTACCACGCCGGTTCTACAAATATCGGGTTTGGGTACTACCCGATTTACAGTATACCCTGTCCCAGGGTATGATAACGCGATCGAGTGGTCAAATGGCCACTTTCTATAGCCAAGTGTACCCACCTTGGGTTACGGCTAGAAAATCTCTATTTCTCTCCTGGAGGTGACAAAACCTCCCTGTCAATATAATAATGACGGTACCTCGTAGCTCTATTCCTACCCTGCCTGGGTTACGGAAACTAGTACACAGTTTGTAGAAAGTACCTTAATTGTATTCTTCCAAAAGGGTCACAATAATCCACAAAAATATATCTCCCGAACGGGGTCTTAATGCAGACTAAAAAAATATAATAATAATAGGTACAGCATCTGTTCATAGGGGTGGACCTTCGCTTGGCCCAGCCAATCATCTCGATCCCCATTCAAAAACCAATTTTACCTCTTAGCTTTATCTTTCAATGACTCCAAACCAGGAAGTCCAAAATAGAATTTAGTTCAAAGCTTACTTATTGCAAAACAACTATCACTTATCAACGAGACTTTTAAATTGTCATTGCAAATTATACCATAGGCAAATCTATGCAAATGTAATTAGAACGAAAAAACAGGTCATTTATCTGAAAGGAAAAGAAACAGGGGTGGAACCCCAACACCTCCCCCCGTAAGATAAATGACCGCCCACGCGCTGCCTTGGTCCACCCCTTACAAACATAAACACATAACTTCAACTATACAAAATCCATTTGTCTTCTCTCTTCCATAAGTGTCTGTGCTACTACTTCCACCGCTTGGCTCTGAATCGGTCGTCATCGACACGTCTCTACTGTAGGACCACCATGGTCTAAATCATATAGCATCTGCATTAGGTTTTGAAAGTTGAAGTCCCCAAGATTCGTAGACAATGATTGTGTGCAGCACAATCAAGAACAAAAAATTTTCTCGCTCTCACAAATTTACATTTGAGAGGAGCAGAAAATCAGTTTCTGGCACATATCATGATGTTAGCCATCATGAAACAATGGCTGCACTAGCTCTTAATTTCCATCTGTGGAAACAACTCCACATCTCAATCAAAAAGTAAATTGCCCCTTGACATAATTTCAAATAATCTAAGGCCGAAAATGCAAAGGCCTGTGAAAACAATAAGTGTACTGGGAATGAAGTAAAAATTTTGAGTGAACCATGAATCGCCTTTTTTCTGGTTCCCTCCCCTGGGATAATTAAATGAAGAATATGCGTCGATGCTAATTGAAGATCAAACTTCGATACTGAATATGGCTTTCCGGAAATAATTGTCAATTCCCATGAAGAATAACAGCTATGAATAGGGTTACTGGACAAAGGTTTGGTGAAGTATGAAGTGACTGGGAGAGAGTATCCCCAAGGACTCCAGATCAGAGGGGCAAAATCTCGGTAAAGGGATCACATCTTGTCCGCCAGTTGTGCATTGAGGAAAAGGGCTATCTTTCGCGACTTTCCGCAGGGGATCTTCTTCAAGGGATTCCTCCCCCTCATAAAGGATCGAAATATCTTTTGAATTGATAATATTAATCTCAGATTCCTTTCCAAGTTTTTCCAATCTGACTCGACATTCAATATCTCCCAACTTTCCCAAAACCCGTTGTAGGTCATTCATCTCTATTTTGTAACCATCTTGTTTTATTCCCCCATGGTCTTTGACCTCTTTTTCCCCCCTATTATTTATGTTATCAAGGCACAGCCCAGCCAACATTTTATTTTCTCCCTATTATTTATGTTATCAAGGCACAGCCCATCCAACATTTTTTATTTTTCGCAATTTCAGGCTGAATCTCCAAATTTTGTTTCTTTTTGGCATTCCTCTTTTCATCTCTACTTTTCTCAATTTTGTCATTCGCGCAAAATAATAAATCATCGTTAAATCCGATTTGGACTCCAGTGTGCACCATCTTTGACTGTATTTCTTTATTATAGTTCCGCTTAATATCTTTTTTCTCTCTTTTAGTCTTCTTTACTTTTACCGCAGAAACAAATATTTCGTCATCAAATGGAAATTCAATCAATCATTTATACCCACAACTAACAAAAAGAATTACAAGTGGAGTACATAATAATAAAAAAGAAAAACAAAAAAAGAACTCAACAAACACTAGCAATTAAATTAAACTAAGAAAAAACTGTAAAAGACCGTGGTCATGGCCAAATTTACAAAATGCATCTGCAGAAAGCTTTTTGTTTAGGTCACCGAGCTTTTGAGTATATCCGTAACATAAAAATTTTTAACTAGATACCGATTCTAGTACATGGTGGCAGAGAAAAGAAGAAATTTGCAAAATTGAAATAAGTAACTTTAATCTTTTTTAATTCCTTTAGCTTAAGAACAGAATGAACACCCCCGAAAAATAAAGTACAGAATGATCAGAAAAAGCCGAGAATAAGCACCCAAGAGCTCTTCTGTTATATTTTCCACGGTTTGCTACAATTTTGAATAACTGAACTGAATTTTTCTTACTGAATCGGCAATGATCTGTTTACGGAAGAGAGCTAGAGAATTAGAAACCAGTAATACCATGCCACCGAAAGGAAGAGACAGAAAGTACAGAAAATTCATTACATACCAGAGGAGTAGACAAAGACAGATTATAAGATAAGAATTCACACTTGTCAAGATTCAGGGATAGACCAAAATTTAGAAAAGACTGAGAAACTAAGGAAGTCAACGCAGAAAGAGCACACTTAGTACGACTAATCAACAAAATGTCATCAGCATAGGCAATGTAAGAACTATCAGTAGAACCCATTTTTGTGGATTATCAACATTTTGAACACGCGTATCAAAGTATTTCTTTTTTCCGACAGGGTGGCACAGCCTCCCAATTTGTTTTATGGGCCAGTCCCTCTCCCTGCCTTGTCAACGAAGTAGCATGATTTCCTTTTTAGCATTTAATGTGTAATAAATTTCTGATAATCTCTCCTCCAATAAGTGGTGGCAGCAAGAAAATGAGCTATCAACAGCACTGATAGTAAAAGAATTCCGCGTTTTTGAAGAGACAAGTAATTTAGCCTACAAGAGTAGCCTATTGTGGTTACATATAAAGAGAGAAAAAATACGGAATCAACTAATAGAATTATGAAGATCTATTATGGGCTGTGCCTTGTTAGATCATAATTGAAAAATTTACGAATCAATATATCGTGTAACTAATTAGTGTGCAAAAATATAAGCAAATTGACACGCAGCAATTTTTCACGAGCGACCGGAAGTTACATGGATAAAAGAATTTCATTTAGACTGAAGAGGTAATTTGAAGTTACGAACGAAATTTTGAATTTATGTCAGACAGAGATGAGATTGACTCAAGACCGAGAAGGGCGAGTGAAGCCCATAGAAAAAGTAGGAAAATAGAAAGAAAGGCGAATATGGAGGCCTTTGAGGGAGAGCACCGAGAATATAAGGAAAAAAATGCAGGCTGAGAAATATTGAAATTAGAAAGAATAAAAAAAGAGGACGAAAGGGCTAGAGTAGCCTATAAGGAAAGAGACAATGTGAATAGAGAACGAACAGATTCAGAAAATGAATTAAAAAAGAAATAATGACAGACGGAATTAAAGTAGTCCGACTAGAAGGAGCAATGTTGAATCGAGATCCAGCAAGGGTTCACGAAAAGTACTCATGTAGATATGACACAATTTTTACTAAATTACATGAAAGAGGAGAAAGAAAAGAAAGAATAGCCAAAGAGCAAAAAGAGGAGAATGATAGAAAAAGAAAGAGAGAAAGAAAGGAAACAAAAGAGAAGAGGTAGCCGAAAGAAAGCAGCTAGAGTATATGAAAAAACTACAGGATGAGATAGATAAAATTGAAAAAGATAGCAAGCCAATGAAATACTTCATCAGGCCCTATGGACAAAATTGAAGAGAAGATAGTCAAGCCAATGAAAATACTTCATCAGGTCCGTATGGCCAAAATTGAAAAAGATAGACAAGCCAATGAAAATATATCATCAGGCTCATATGGAAGAAAATGAAGCCCGTAAGGGAATATCAATGAGTGGTTAGATTGCGTTAGAATGGTTAAAATTCTGTGAGAAGCTAATTAGGCTACTAGTTAAGAAGCCGAGTTCGGCTTCTTATGTCAGCCTATTCGGAGAGCTTGATTTGATGGTAGACATATTTCGTGACCAAATCAGGTCAATAAAATACTGGGACCTTTTTGGACTTTTGAAGATGTTGGAATGAAGGAGAAGGCTCTATGGGTGAAACTGTGTCAGTATGGAAGGAAGTTTAGCGAACCGTAATGACCAAGAAATCCAAGAGTGGTAAGCTCATTTGGACCAATGTATGCCTTTTAGATTTTGCTCCCAAGCCAAAAGACTGTTGGGGGGGAGGAGGTTTGTTTAAAATTTGGGTTGAATAAAGAGGATTTGAAGAATTTGTTGTTGGTAAGAGGGGATAGTTAGGATTTAGGTGAAAGAAGGAATTTTTGGGAAAGTTTAGGCTGGCGGCTGGCCCTTATTTTTGCCCAGCATGTGGATGTGTGAATGAGAACTTATTTAATTTGTATCTGAGTATGAGGAGCTGTCTGAGTTGCGAATGAATGCTTTGGACAAAAGTTTGGGAGTGAATGCTGGTAATTGAACGGATGGCTGAGAGGGAACGCATGTGCTATTAAACGGTTAAGATTCAAGATTCAACAACTTCACTAAAATGATTCATGCCAGCTTGACGACTGGTTACAAATAAAGCATATATGCTTGAAAAACGCAACCAGTACGCATTTTAGTAAATTATAAAGCTAACCAAATCATCACTGAAACAAACACAAATAAAGAACAATAAAAAAAGAGATAATAATAATAATTACTGATTAATAAATTATGAACAAAAAAATATAAAAAAATATAAATAAATAAATAATAGAAAAAAAAAAATAATATAATAAAATGAATATATTAATAACAGAACAAAAACAAAATCACTTAAATTGTCCTCTCTCGTCTTCCAGCCCCACACTCACCAACCACCCGCAAAGAGATGCTTCTTTAAACGGTTTTTAAATTGTGGGACACTTTCCGCTTCCCGAATTGAGTCTGGAAAAGTATTCCAGGCCACCGGAACCGAGTACCTTGCCACATGGCTAGAACGAACCGTACTTCTTGGCTCACTTACCAGGTCTCCAGCATTTCTCGTAGCATATCCATGATAAAAGGAGTTAAAACGAAAAAAATTACTAAAAACTCAGATGCTAAGCCATTCAAACTCTGAAACACAAAAAATACGAATCTGAAAATCTCTAATCTGACCTACATTCAAAATCCTAAGTTTTCCTAAAAAATCGACTCTGTACTTAAAACTCCTGTATCATACTTACAATTAATCTCACTGCTTTATTTTGCAGAATCTGCACTCGTTTAAAATTGCACGTAAAATTACTAGGCCATATCTTGCATCCATAATTTATATACGGCAGAATCAAAGAATGGTATAAAAGAACTAAAATATGAGAAGGTAAAAAAATATTGAAAACGTCTTTAAAATCCCAAGACCACGGGCTACCTTACACACAAAAACATCACCGTGTCTTCTCCAGCTGAGGTTCTGATCGAGAATGAATCCTAGGTAACGCACTTCCTCAACCCGCTTTAGTACATCACCATTTATCACTATTTCCCTGTTAATATTTGGAGATACACCAGTCCAACTAAACAGAATATGGTTACTCTTTTCAGCGTTAACGCTGAGTAAGCTTATGCTACAAAGTCACTCAAAACCTTGCAGAACTCTGTTTGCTTTCTGGATCTATTCTTCAAGAGTTTTTGCTGCCACAACAAGTGCTGTATGTCGGCGAAAGATGTCATAGACGCACCAGGAATATTAAACCACATAGCCTACTGTCAACATCATACACTAAATACAAACGGGGGTCCTAAGCCGGAACCCTGGGGAACTTCACAAAAACAGGGAAAAACTTTGAAAACTTCTCCCCTAGATTTACCATAACTGACGTACCATTTAAATACGAACTAAAAACCAATCCAAAAATCTCTTCCTTTACACCCAAATCCTTAATCTATCCAATAAAATACTAAAATCAACGGTAGCAATCGCTTTTTTAAGGTCGATAAGAATACTAGTACAATATTCACCCTTTTCCAAAGCTAAATTAACATTTTCTAAAAGATGTTGTACAGCCTGCGAAGTCGAGTGGCCTTCCGGAATCCAAACTGGCCATCATAAAATGCATGCAGGCTCGTGAGATGATCATAAAGTCTTCTATGGATATCTTGTTCATAAACTTTCGAAAACACTGGCAAATAAAAAATAGGCCTCCAGTTTGATATATCCATTTGAGTGCCCCCTTTTTAGATAGGGAGAATCTTTGTTGTTTCAATAATTTTAGAAATACTCCTTTCTCCATTGATATATTTATTAGGTGCACTAGCACAGAAAGAATGTACACCATAATTGATCAAATAGTCTTCAGGTTAACACCATCTAAACCCGGCACTGTTGGATCGCCCCTCCCATCAGCCACGGGTTGCCACCAACAAGAGCTTGGGACTTTCTAGTTTCCGCTTGTATCTTAGTTCAATGTTAGTAAAATAATCACCAAATTGTCACACAACTTCTTGTCTATCCTCTACAACCACTCCTTGATTCGATTTGAGGGTCTTGAGTTTTCCAAGGCCAACTAACCAGTTCATTAATAACTTTCCAAGTTCTTTCAGATATGCTTTATTTTCCTCAAAAAGTGCCGAGTAACATTGCTTCTTTTTTTTTTCTTTTCAGTGAGTTTGCCATATTCCAAAGCTGTTTAAAATGAGCATTATCTTCCTCCAAGAATTGTACCACAAGGTTCAATTCTTGGACCACTACTATTTTTAATATACGCCAATGACCTTCTGAACGCTATCACCGATGATGGACTTGCTGTACTATTCGCAGACGACACGGCTAATTCTGTCACAGGTTCAGATGAATCATCCGTGAAGAGAAAACCTCTGTTTGTCTAAAGAAGCTATTGCAGTGGTTTGCTGACAACCTCATGGTGTTAAACTCTTCGAAACCCATTTTATCATCTTCTCTCGAATTTTCTCATGCCGTACCGTCGATTTCCCAATATCTGTCCGTTTTAACGGAGAACTAGTTACCATTGCCAGGAAGGAGTCTTGTAAGTATCTAGGGCTAACGGTTGATGAAAATTTATCTTGGAAACTTCATCTTGATAGGCTAAGAATGCAGCTAGGAAGGAATGTGGGGTTACTGCGGTATCTAAATTCCACCTCCCTTTCCCTGCTCTTAAGTAGCTTATTATTCTCTAATCCATTCTTATTTTAATTACTGTCCAATGCTTATTTAAATACTTTCAAATCTCTATTAAGCCCCTTCAACGTCTTCAAAATAATGCCCTTCGTACGTTAAAAGCACTCCTTCCTTCCCCATCTTCCCTCCCGATAAAATCCCTACTAAGAGCCTTTTATACATTTTTAAGAATATTGCCAGTTGATCAGTCCTTACTGCAAATTGTGTCCTTTTCTGACTAAAACAAATAAAAGAATTATTACCATTGGCTTTAAATTCTAGTAACTTCTCTTTAGTTTCTTGGTCCAGAATAATATTGTTTAAGAAGTTCAGCCCAATTTACCTTGCCCTAGAATCCGAACTGAAAGATAAAAGATTTTCTCCTAAAAATTCGATAATAAAGTTCTGGAATATTATGAAAGTAATATAGATTCACGTTTTCTATTCCGTTTCTAATGCTAAATTTAAACTATATCTAATAAGTCATTATAGATAACTATTCATTTATTGAAGTCATGTTGGCCAGTGCATTGTTGATAATTATTTAATTATGTGGTAATTATTGATTTGAGGTGTGGGCTGTGCGGTTCAGTGTGGTGTCTCATTTTCTTCCCACTATGATCTAATGTACTATCATTTCTTTTCATCATTTTTTATTATTATTATATTTCTTTTATTTTTTTAGGGTGCCTGGTTTTTCGAGTATAACTCAATGTGTAGGCACCCTCTGTAAAAATTGTGTTTCCATTGATTCATATTGTAAAAGTGTTATTTTGTCTTGTAGTGATTTATTGAGAAATTAAATGAACTTGAACTTGAACTTGAACATGTAAATATTCTATTAAATTTTCACCCTCTACGCATAGCCTTAATTGTACTACTATCATAGTTGTTTGGCAGATAAAGCAGTAATATTTACTGTTTAGTAGTAGTAGTAAGTAGAGAGGAGGGTTCTAGTCGTGACGGGAGTCCAAATATGGGCATAGGAGTCCCTAGGGAGAACACGTGGTAATGTCAGTCGTGACGGGGCATTTCACAAATATGGGCATGGAATCCCAGGCAGAATGATTGCGTAATCGAAGGGGTCAATGACCTCATTTTACCAGGTCGATTTATTTGTTGTTGTTGTTTTGGCCAAGTGCAACCGCTAGGGGGAGAATGTTATGATACGATCCAGGAATAGGAAACAGGTATCACGTGTTTCCTTCTAGACCAATCAGCGAGTCGAATACCATCGCCTTCTAGACCAATCAGAGGCTCGCTACATATAGTTTTCCCCGTTACAGAACAATTCACCCTTGGATTTCGTATATAACGGATATGCAATGTGATTCACAATTATCAGAAAGTTTTGTGACACAATGGATAGAACACTTGAAATTATTGATGAGCTTGAAGCATTGGCAAGCCTCAATTTACCATGTAAGTTCTGTTTTAGTACATTTTCATTTTTATTTTTCAAAATAAATTTATTTTCCCTTGGTCAACCTTCCAGTATATAGTAAGTAAGTCCCCCCTCCCCCTCCCACTATTAATACAAACTCCTCCATCCCATGCTGTCTTTATACTCGCTAGAAAACATTATCAAAAATATGTTCTTTTACTACCTAAACCCCCCTCAAAAACCCTCCACTGTTTTTTTACAACGATAATTTTTCCAATAGAAATAAAAATTTATTCTTTCTGTAAGCTCTATCTAAAAGTGACAGTCAACTTTATGTCAATCCCTTAGCCATTAAGCCGCTAAAATTGACAAAACATTCACCCGCAAGATTATTAATTAGCTGACACCCACAATTGCACTTCCTGCATGTCAATCCTTACATAGCGGTTAGCCAAAGGTTTCGCTGTGAAAAAGGATACTTTTTTCCAGTCAAATTAAAAAACAGTAAATCCAGTTGAATTGCAAGTTCTGTTTAGTAAATTTCTTAGTTTATTTCCAAATAAAATCATTTTACATGGTAGCCCCCTCCAAAACATATTCAAATTCAGGGTATACCCCCCCCCCCCTCCCCCCGCAAAAAAAAGAAAATCTTATACATTGCTTGAAAATATACACTTTGTTTCCATTACGTAAACCTCATCCTCCCTCCTCCCCATCCCACCATTCATCAACATTTAATTCTTTTCAATTGAAAGTTATTGCTCAAAATTGTCTGATTTTCTCTTGATGTGTTTAAAATTATCAAAATGAACTGGCTCTCTTTTGCGGTATAGACAAAGCCGTGTGTGAATCTCCAACAAGAGGGGAGATTTCAGTAAACAACATTCGCGTGGAAAGAGATCGCTGTAATTAAGCTTGTGAGGATTCAATGCAAGTTGCGTATTTCAATGATGTCTGAAAGAGGGGAACGAAATTGTCTACAAAATTAAAAGAGATTATTTTAGGACATGAAAAACTATAGTAAAAGGCTAGGGGGGGGGGGGGTTGATGCTCACAGTTCCTGTTCTTTAGAGTGCATATTATTCCTTTTTCTAGCTTTCTTTCGATAAAGCTGTCTTTATTATTCTCAGGGGGAGAGAGGGTGAAAAACTATGGTTTTTTTTAACTTTGATAGTACTAGGCTAGAAAACAAAGTCTTTAGGAGTTGCATAAAGACTATATTGTGCGTAAATTGGCTAGCATTTTTAAAATATGATTGTAAAATTTAGGCCTATAGGCTGCTGGGTTAACGATCTTTTTTTTATCTATTTAAAGCCTATATCTAAATACCCTCTGATTCTTGAGCTTATAACATTTCGAAAGTTATGCTATGGTTTTTACTTTTTGCTTTACTGAAAAGGGAGGGGCTTCTTTGAGATAATGCTTTCTAGACAAAATTATGCCTGACAAATAAATTCTGTAGAAGGGGGTACTAATTTTCTTCTGTAAAAAAAAAGGGGAAATCCCTTGGAAATTTTTTCCATACTAAATTTTTTCTTCTTTTAAGGACAATAGTGAAGGAATGTGTGCCACCCTCCATCTAAGAGAGCGAGAGAGGGTGAGCTGAGTCAGCCCCAATGCAGCCTGGCAGAAAGTTAAAGAGAGAGTGGGCGGATAACTCCCCAAAATGCCGAAGCCCCACCTACGCAAAGATCATGAAATAGCCTGCCCGTCACCCCCTATAATACATTGTCGAGGGTACTTAGGAGCTGCCCCGCCTATAAAAGATCATGAGGTTGCTCTCCAACACGCGCTACCCAGGCCATTCTGGCATCCAAGTGCAGCCGGGATATAAAAATGTAAGCATTTTTACCTCTAGTTATAGAAATATATAATCTATTTCTTCCAATGTTTTGTTTTTTTAGTCTTTCTTTTTCACTATTTTTCAACACTGTAAAAGTCTGTCTTTGAGATATTAAAAAAATATTATTTTCTCTATAATCCCACACCTTTGTTTTAAATTTCTCTGCTCCCCCTCCCTCGGAGATATCTAAATATAATGTAATTTTTTTTTGCATGTCAAAGAAACCGCTCTTTTCTAATCTTTCCAATTTTCTCTGGCCCCATTGTAGGCATCTTCACTATTTTCAACCTTATAATAATATTTTTAGCTAATTTTCTAGTTTACTGCTATCTCACCATTTGAAACTCAAAATGCCATTTTTGCTAGAATATTATAGTTTTAATTTTTTTGGACCTAAAGATCCGCACAAGCATATAAAATAGTTTGTCACCCCTTTTCCTGTTTGTTTACATTAGCGGTTAGGTTAGGCAATCTAGGTTTTCAATGCTTTTTAGGTAATTCTGTGTTTGTCATGAAAATAGCGGAGAACTAATTGTTTGCTTGACAAAATTAGCTTATAGATATTTAGGACATTGGAATTCTATATTCTATGCAAGAGCGAAACAAGTTATACCCCCAAAAATATTAATTGCTAAAACAATATTTTTATGACATTGCTGAAAAGGGGGGGGGGATTGTTTTTCTCCATCAAATTAAAATGGTTTTTCAGACAATTGCAATAATTAAGCGCTAAGGCCTTTTACGCAATCTCTATTGAGAGAAATGAACTAAGTTATTTTCAATCAAATAAGCTCTAACAGAAAGCGCCGCGATGGCCGGCTCGGAGGGGGAGTATTAAATATTGGAACTTTTGTGGAAGGGGTGGAGTTGTTTGAACAAAATCAAATTGCCCTTCTATGTAAAGCGTTTTAGATTGTAAATATCTTATTAAGTTGGGGAAATGTAGAACTTCAGAATATCGATAATAGAGTAAGGGAAACAGTGAATTAACCCAAATGCTACTATGTGCATACTGCTACTTACTACTAAAGCCTTATTTTTAAAATAAAACGTAAAGTTTAAAAATAGGGTGATTTGAACACTTTGAAAATAAGCTGTTTTTCATATATAGGTTGGCATTTGATAACCACTATCCATGGGTCACCGTCTCATCAGTTGGAGAAGGAAGAGGATCGCACCGGTGGACTTCCACAGCAATTCTCACCATGGATTGCATTGTAATTCACTGGAAAATTCCAGATAATATTTATGATTTTTAAATGGATTTTCTTTTAAATGTAGATTATAGGGCAGACATTATTACGCATCTAGTTCAAAATTATTACGGCATCTTGAGAACTATAACGAAAATGGGGAGCGGATCGGTAGTTTTATTTGTTGAAAATTTAGGTGTGATGAATATTTGTCTAAATTTAAGAAAGATTTTATTTTAAGAGGGGGGCATAGGGATGAGGGTACAGCTTTTATAAGATATAATCCAAGATCTAAAGGATGGAAAGGTGGTCCAGCGGATCTGTTTTGAAACAGATCATAAATTTTTACAAGTACGCTTTCCTCATATAGCATTCGAGCCTCTAGCACGTGACGCTACCAAGGCGAATTTAGACGATTGGGCTGTACATGGGAAGGAAGGGACCAAGTTACCAATTGTAGATTTCAGTGGTCGGTAATGGTAAAATACCAGTCTAACGCTAAGATCCATTGCTATTTTTTGAAAGGGCTAATGCCATTTGAAATATCGGCGTTACTGTGTTCAGTTTGAAATATGAATTTCAAGATGGGGTTCGTTTTTAAAAAAAGAAGGGGGGTGGGTTTTCCGAGAGTAAGGGCTAAATGTCAAAATGATTGGTCAAACACTGGGTTTGGATGTTGTATACACAACCATCTAGTGACTTTTTGCCAATTCAATTGGCCATTTACAGAGAAATCCTATTACAGACATCAGTAGAGTTCTGGGGGGTGGTAAGAATAGGGGGACACGTTTTACTGTCCGACATGGCCTGTCACAATGTCCGTAGTGATTAAAAAACTACGGGATCATATGAAGCACTGTAGACGGTTGTGCTTACCAGACAGTGGAAAACGGTTCAGGGGACTAGGGCCATTTTACGCTTCAAAAATTTTCAAAACACCCTCCTCAGTGCAACAAAAACATCTTGGAGAACTGTGAAGCTAAGCTGATGGAGGTGAACGATCCTCGATTTCCAAAAAACCGAATCAAAGAAACACCAAGTTATTGCAGTGGCCTTATAACTCCTAATGCGCAAAGAGACAAATTCTAACACCATGCGGTTGTTAGAAATAGTAGAAACATTGGATGATGGGGGAGTTCATGATCAAGGGGACTGACTAAATTAATTGGCACAAGCTAATGGCGCTATTTATCGTTTGAGAAAATACCCATTATCCTATGTTCTACATAACTGTGTTGTCTTGCAGAGGATCGTCTCGCGATTAAAAATCTAAAAAATGTTGTCATTGGTTTGTAAAGGGGATTTGAAGAGGGGGATAAGGGGGACTTAAGGGAAAAAGAGGGGGGAGGGGGAAAGTCAGAGAACCATAATCACTTGTGGCAGGAAATATCCCTCTGGGGGGTAGTAATTTTAGAAGGGTTAGCGTCATCAATCGTAAGGTAACTTAACATGTCTAGCCAGCAGTTTTTTATCCCAGCTTTGAGTTCACAATGCAAAATTACGACTTAAAAATTTATTTTACCGGCACTGGCTCGTATGCACAGGGAGGGAAGGGGAGTAGATAGTCCATGGGTAAACAGTTCATTTACCTATAACATTATTCCCAAATCGGCGAGATGTTGTTGCTTCTCGAGCTGAAATGGCAGGCAGTGGATAATTGGCATACGTGTTGGAATAAAATCAGGTTTTTAGATTCCTTAGTTTTTTTCCCAAGCATTGAGTCAATGATTCATGTGCAGAAAAGCCGACAATTTTGATATATTTCCCTGCTAAACAGCACTTTCCAGACCCAGTGAAATGTAATGTGACCTATTGACCTGCCAAAGGTGTTTACGCATACGACTATTACTGTTCTGGCGCTCGCTTAAGCGAGGTTAAACTACCTCCAATTGAAGCTTCTTTCAATTCAACTGACCAACAGTGAATGCACAAGCCGAGGACTATGAGTTTGCCAAAGAAGGTGTTGGCTAAGGGGAATTGTAAAAATGGGTGGGATATTGTTAGACTGTACTTGGCCAGTGACGTTTAACTCTGTTGGATATAGTCTGTAAGAACACAGACCAAAATCTATTCAGAGTTCGGGTTAGATATAGGATATTATTTTTCCACAACCACATTTGGTGATGGATTTGATTTTAAAAATTAGTAGGGAGGAAATAGGCCTAATCACCGACGTAAATCAGCAACTTTTTGTAGAGCGTTCAATGAGGGGAGGGTATGTTTTTCAGGGGACCGCGTCTTGTCAACCGTCCGAGCGGACAAAACACCGGTGCAAAGTCAAATGCCAGTGTTCTTGGACATGAGCTCATTGTACCCCTCGGGCAATGTCTCACTACTCTTTGCTGTGTGGGATACTATCAATGGCTTGAGAATCCTTGTGAGTTTCCCGACAATTACCACCGTCGAGGACAATGGGGCCACAAGGATGGCTCTTTGAAATTGACGGGCACATTCCATGGCGCTTAACGATTCAGTCAGAGATTTTTTGTTTTTCCCTTGTATCAATCGCCCAGTGGGCAGGGACTCACTGAGCCCCTACAATCGATCATTGGTCGAGGATATGGGGATGCACTGGACCCCTCTAAGCATTCCTAAAAACTGATTGCTGATTTGGACCCTAAGGAGAATATCGTTTGTTCACACCATGTGCTTTTGCACTGGATGGTGAAACAATGGTTTCAAGATCACCAAAAATACATAGGGTCCTGCAGTTCAATCAGAAAGAATATTTGAAGACGTTTATCGACACTTTTGTTGATAAACGCTCTAGGGCAAACTCCAAAGTAGAGAAGGAAATGTACAAAAACTCATTCAATATCAGCGTTTGGCAAACATGTGTGAAAGCGTACGTATAACAGATCTCGTTGCGACGTCGTGACTGACCCTCTAGAGTGTGCACGAATTATTGCTCGATCCTAATTTTACATCGTTCACGAGCATAGAGGCAGGCATGGTTCTTCTACACAGGAAAAAGCGAAATGTGGTACTGAACAAGAATATAGCAGGAGGTAGTTCAATACTAGAAATTTCCAAAAAGCTGATGTTATGTCGGTTTTTCCAATGTGTGCAAGGTGCAATGGCCACGGGAGCGGGAGATTTAAGTTTACTATAGGGAATACAGATTCTCTGACTGTTTTAAAGGTAAAAAAACGAGGATTTATTGGGTGATTAGAGAAGGGGGAACACATCAGCTCGCAGATGGATTTCACAACTGGAATCCGTCCTCCTCTACCCCGGAGTTGGTGTGAAACGTCAAGCCCCAACCAACTATTAATGTTAAAATCAGAAACGGGGAGTGATTTTGATATCCAGGGGGTGTTCCCGGGTCCTAAAGTTATTGCGTTAAAAACTCATAATGGGATGAAAAGCAGGTGTGTAAAGGGGTGCCTACACATTTTGTAAAGAGCGATTTTCCACATGAGCGTTTGTACAGAGGACTGTTCGTAGAAAGTAGCCTAGTGCCGAGAGCACAAGTGCTTGCAATTGCTCTCTACAGTATAGAAATTATACTGTGAGAGTGCGAAAAAAAAATGCAATGTCGTGTATATCCGACAAAGTCTATGTGCTCGAGAATGGTCTTGTGAGTGTCCTGCCTCATGGCCACTACCATATTTCGGGACCGAGTTGAATGCATAGACTATCGCAATCACCTGGTCTGGATAAATTAACCTAACACTAACCAACTAACCTAACCTAACACCACCAACCTTTCATAAATAAATGCTCTAACCCCTTTCATAAAATTAAACTAACCTCATCTAAAACCATCACCACTGACCCAAACCTGACCTGTTGATAGCTGCAGCAGCAGTGACGACAACTAGTGTACAGTTTTTTTTCCATCGCGGCCCCCGGGGGGTGGGGGGTCCCACCCGCGGGCGGCCTCCTTGGTCCACGGCTCCTGGGGGGTGGAGGGGGGACCCCATTTTTAAATTCATAATGTTCAACTGTGCTTAGTTCATGTTCCCAAGTGTTTTTTTTTTCTGTTGTTTTCAAGTGTTGTTATTGTTGTACAGAAAAAGTGTGCTACTGTGTGTACTAATGTACATAAAGTGTTCTTGTCTGGACAAAAAAAAAGTGTTTAAAGACAATAAGTGTTGTACAGATAGTGTATAGGTTGATGGACAAAAAAGTGGTTGTTTTTTTTTTTTTGTTGTACATAGTGTCATTTTATCATTGTTGTTCAATGTTCAACAAATAGAATTATCATGTTGCAAATAAATGACCATGGAAATATGTCAGGTTTTTGTTGAACAAGTGTTATTTTTATGTTGTTTTCATGTTGAACAAATATAGTTTCATGTTGCAAATAAATGACCATGACAAATATTGTTTTTTTTGTTGTTGTTCTTGTTACGTAGATAGATCTATGGAAAAATAATTACTACTACGACTTATTCCATTGGACACTTATGATTTACAGTTAGTTGTAGTCCAACTGTTGTGAACAGCAGCAGCATGTATCAATTTAAACACCCTTCAGATCGTTCTGTGTGGTGGTCCCTCAAATGTCGGGGAAAAACAACATTTAGCTAAAATAATTCAAAATTGTCAGAAAATGTTATTGTATGGAAAAGCCGAAATCTATTATTGCTATAGTATTTGGCAGGAGTCCTATAATCAAATAAAAGCAATTGCCACAACAATACCAATACAGTTCATACGGCGGGGATTTGATGTTTTTAATCGGTATTGAATCGAACTCGTGGCTGATTATTGATGATTTGGCTGAATCCAATGAACAGTTCTCACAGGATATGCTACAACTGTTCACCGTGCGCTCCCACCATGAAAACATTTCCATAACCCTAGTTCTTACACAATCTGTTCATCAGAGCAAATGTATGCGAACCCTTGCTTTTGAATTGCACTATCTATATTATCTATCGAGTTGTTCGTGATTCTAGCTCGCTAATAACTCTCAATAAACAGATATACCCGACGCCCCAAAATTTTTGTTGTCAGCGTACACTCAGGCTACAATAAGCCTACGGTTACATTTTTTTTGCTGGATCTTAATTAGTGCACACCCGAGGATCTGTGTGTAGTCACCGACATTTTCGACAAAGGAAATTACAGTATATCTTCCGCAGTGAACAGTAGAAAAGGCTATTAGTTGGTGTTATGACACTGAAGAAACTACACGAACAACGGCATTTATTTCCGTTTTAAGCACTTCAAAACCCTCGCTTAGGAAGGCCATACTACTCAAACATGGTGTTGGACAAATGATTTCATTAATCTAATATCTGGACTTTGTTTTAAATTTAACTGAGGGTAAGTTCAACTGCCAGAAGGTATTAGACAAACAGACAAAGCAACATCGTTCCACTGTACGCGCCTTGGCTTGTAAAAACAAGGGAAAAGATTTTAAAAGAAAAACGTCTCCTTCAAGCGGGCGGTAGCTTTTTCACACTTTTACTACCAATAATTGCAGGACTTGTAAAACAGTTTTCTCTAGAGAGAGAATGGCTAAACCCTATAAATTGACAACCATTTGAACTTGTCCTCTCGCCTGTCAAACATTTTGAAGACAATCTAAGCAAATTCATTAATGATGAGAATATTGCGATGACTAAAAACTGCTTTACTTCAAGATACATTGCGACGTGCGGACAAACATAGACCTTACCGTGAGAGACCCACCGTTGCAGTTACCAATCCTCTAAACAGGAAACATCTCCATCAAGATTCTGCAGCAGCAGCAGTACAATCAAAGGAGAAGGAATTGAATTCAATTGTATTGAAAATTGGGAACCTATTGCCACTGACCTATCGTGAACAGAGTAAAAGAGTATTATCTTATCTCATGTTGGAAACTGGTGATGAACATCAAGTTCAAGTCGACAGCACAGGAAACGAATTATAATTCAGGGAAAAAAGTTATAATCTAGTTGACTTAATTTTGTGATATGGTGATGAATCGTAAAAGACTTTTATCATTGACAATAATCTATACACCTTTTCTAAGTGTATCAAACTTCCCCAAAAGTCTTATTGGCAATAAGCAAATTCTAAAGAAACTAAGAGAATATAGTCCTCAAACAACGCCAAACACCATTTAAAAAAGAAGAAGATTCAGTATTTGAAAATACTATCAGCAGCAGCAGCAGCAACGATTTTATAACACCTGGTGGCTGCTAGTCAAAAAGCGAGAAGACGAATTGATTCACCCTCCAGTGTGCAAAAGGGGAGTGGACATTACACTACGTGTTTGCGTTCAAAATGGATGAAGTTCTGAAAGGTGTCTATGAAAATATTGGGCGAAGCGGGAAGTTTAAGTTCTCCCAAAACGCTTTCTAAAGTTGTCTCCGGTAGCACATTAAAAAAAGCAAAAAGAGTATCTAGAGAATGAACCGAGTTACACACTTTGCACCGGAATCACGGTTCGGCTCGTGGCAAACAAATATCGACAAACTAAAGCCTTTTTCCCTCTGCAATATAATGCAAACGGATCTTTTAACTTTAGACGCAGTTCAACGGCGTCACAATTCACCCTACAATATATTCTGGTGGCAATCAGTGTCTTTAGTCACTATGCCTCCTATGCCATTCCATTACGATCAAAGAGAGATGTTGAAGTTGCTCCGGCCATTGAAAAGTATTCTTGAACAGGATTTCGTATAGAAAAATTCAGTCGGATCGTGGTAGTGAATTTGTTAATCCCCATGTGGCAAAAGGTTCTATTGAAATATAATACATCACTTTATCATAGTCACAGCCCGATAAAGCTGCATTGGCTGAACGATTAATAAGAATGATTCGTCTATTAATTTCAAGATATTGTACCTGAAAAAATACATCTGCTTTTATTCATGATTTAGATAAATCATTGCGGATATATAAACATCGACCTCATCGATCTTGTCAACTCAAGCCCTCGGGAAGTTCACTACAGTGGGAAAATACATTTTGATGCTTTTCTAAAGCAATATTCCAATGGTGAAAAAGAAAAAAAATATGAAGAAGAAATTAAATGTTGGTGATACTGTTTGAATTAATAGAACCACCAATATTTGAAAAAGGGGAATTACTTATGGGAGCACTGAACTTTTTAAAGTCCCCCCCCCCCTGTCGAAAATCCCTTGGACACCGAACCCACGACATATCGACTGCGAGACACCAAAGATGATGAGTTCTCGGCGGTTTTTTGAATATGAAACTGCAAAAACGTTAGAAAACACTAGTGAAATTTATCAAATTGAAAAGATATTAAAGAGTCGTACTCATAGGATCAAGAGGCAGTTGCTTGTTCGCTGGCTAGGATACGACTCAGATTTTGATTCTTGGGTCCAGTGCTGAAGATATTAACAATGACCCATGATTTCTGTGTGACTTTCATGTCCAATGTTTCTGATCCTCTCTACAATGACTTGAATAGAACAAGTGATTTTTTGGACGAAACTCTCCCCCGACCATCAAATTGACGAAAGTATGCAGTGGCTCTTGTCGACTGTATCTCTCAAAAAATACCTATGACATCATGAGAAAGGATCGTAAATATGAAATAAAAATTAGACCCTATGGTTTGGCTGCCATCATCCTCAAGGATCAAGAACAAATTCAAAAAATCACGCTTGGAGGGATTATCCATATATTGAATTACCATACGAGGAACTCACCGTATGAATGATTTATGTCGTTATAATAATAAAGAATTCCGCTCGTAAAAAAAGGAGCTTTTCATTTCAACTATTCAAAGGAGGAGGGCAAGATATACATTAGTTCACATATTTCCAGCGAAAAGGTTATTCCTCAATGATAACCTAAAGGATGTTCTTGGCTCTAAGCTCAATATAATCAATGGTAAAAGTGCCGAGGAAACACTAATTTCATTTTTGCTGAATACCCGCTGCCTTCTCCACGGATACATGTATATTCTCTATGCCTCATTTGTGGAAACATCTCGGGTTGGTAATTCAAATGTTCCCCTCCTACGAGTTCTTGAAACGAAAAACCAATCAAGAACATATTCACCACTACAATATAAAAGCATCTTCAGTATATTCCCGTAAACACTTCCTATTGGAACTCTGTCAGTTAACACTACGAACTGAATTGGGTTATCCCATAGCAATTTCAAAAGGTTTGGCTGTGATTACATGCATTTTCGTCTTCCCATCGTTCAACAACAAGATGTCTAATAAAAAAGTGGTATTCACTTGTCCTGATATTGACTGCTATGTTAATACTCTTGGCCCAAGACAACAGGGCAATGGAATGGACTATTACAAAGGTCGCTTGTCAATGTCTGGCTATGGTCTTGGCAGCTGGGTTGCTAAGCTGTTTCGCTCTTCACTACCACTGGCTAGAAAATATCTTGTACGGCTGCGACAGATTTTGCATCCTCTACACTATACGATTGGGGCTCTGGCAAGGATTTTAAAAAAAGTGCTACAGAAAATCTTAGGTTCAGTGCGCGAACCCTTGGCGAGAGCATTAAAACAAAATGGTAAAGATTTAAAAAGGTCGAGAAACACTGCATCATTCATCAGTCTCCACTCAGGTCGGAAACGAAAGACATCATCCCTCTTGTCAAAGAAAAGAAGAAAAAGCCGACACGGACTGTAAACAGAAGAAGAAGCCCCAGGAAGATACTTGTTAGATCGAAACTAGATTTCTTCTCTTAAGATGTCCTACCTACCGCATAAGGATTATCAACCTTCAATCACCACCTCATTAATCTATTCAATGCTGAAAAGTTGATGTGAGTGTCAAGCATGGATACTATGAACAATTTATCTTCAACAACCCCTCTCCGATAATATTCGCTTTGAAATTTATTCCAATGAAGACTACTTATGGACATGTCTTCGACATTTATAGATTTGCAAATGAAAGTCTGGAAAAAAATCCGATAATACAATGCCCAATTCGGGCCGATGGAATATCTGTGAAAATTGTATATACACAATTCATTTCGTCAAATCAGTGTCTACATCAATGGCACGCTGGTGAGCACAAGTAACAATCTCTCAAAATATACTAGCTATATGCAATTCATGCTGATGACACCCAAGTCATACAAGGAATTACGAGGCACCTCCAATGGATATGAATATATTACTAATACTGATAGTACAGATGCACTTAAAAATGCTACAACTAGTGAATTACATTCTAGTTGGAAAAAATATATCATGAAATATTTAATATACCCCAATGGCTGCCGCCCAATGTTAAAGTGGATATAAAACTGACGCTTGCACCATCCAATTTCATATTGAGAAAAGAACTTGTTGCCAATCCTGATTTAAGTCTCTCCTCACCTCGGCAATACTTCATGTACGCAAACAACAGGTTATGAGTTCTGTTGCTTTGGCAGTGGAAAAACTGAGAGCCAATGGAAATAATATTAAACTACTTGTTCCTCATACAATCATCAATCAACGTCAAATTGCCATGGGGTCACGCACCTTCACCGATTCATCCTTTATCAATGGCGAAATTCCGTCAAAAAAACTCGCTTGGCATTTGTAAAAAAAGCGCTAGTGCAATAGGATCATGGACTGGATGCCCACATAAAATCGAGATGTTTGGACTTTCATCTCTTGTGTGCAAAGTAAACGGCATCCCACTCTACAATCTATATTTGATAAATCCTACAGAACATTGTATGAGTTTACCATGCAAACCCTAGATCATGATTCGCAACTATTGAAAATGGTATAACCGAAGATATGTTTGCTAAAAACACATGGTATCATTGTACTAGATTTGTCTGGCACAGAGGATATGAGTATAGTACGTACGGGGAGTGTGCGTTTAGAGTGTACATTTGCCGACCCATTGGCTGATAGTATTGCACTAATCTCACTAAATCAATATGAAACTATTGGGAAAAAATCACTCCTGAAGGCTGTGTTCTACTAGACTTGGCGCCATGAACACCAGTCAAATAATCAATGTATTTAATATGGATCCCTACATGTCCCAGTGCAAATCCTATTGTCTGCCCTCGGACTTTCTGTGGAAAAAAATTCAAAGTGTCAACAATACCTTGATTATTGTTAATAGCAGTCCGTCGACTGCTGACGGGTCATTGACTTTGCATCTTTCAAACAATGAAAAAACGATTGAATTTTTTGATCTTCTTAGTCTACCCTATCATACATTTTACACACCCCACATCAGCAACTATATTGAGAGCAGTGGGAAAACTATTATTCAAAATTGGAAGATGATGCAGGATCTAACGACTAAAAGCTGTGGCTCAATCATGCACTACTATATTTTGTGTTCCGATGTCGCGGCTATACTTACAAGCAGTTTCTCCACATTTATGGTGACAATCCACGTCTGAACGACTTTCCAGTGGAAAATATCCTCTCAGACCTATATAGTATGATTTCAGTGCCCTAAGATTAAAGTGCTTTTAAAAAATGTTTTGTGAATTTTGTTTATTAATAAAATGCATATATATATACAACAATGTCTTTAAATCTTCACTTTAGATTTCATCGTCTTCTGTGTATAGGCAACTGTCGTGAACCACTAATGCTGGTAAATCATTTGGATTCACTGTATATTGATCTTGATTGACTGCAAAGTCAGGGTCACATTTTCTACATTACAATGTATTTTTCACTCTTGTCATATCTCTTTGTATAGTCAATGATACTATTTGCATTCATATTATGAAATTCACGAGTTTCAATCTGTCTATTTTGAAGTAATATCACATACAGTGTTTTCATAATGGTGAATCACATTCGGTAACTGCCAAATAAAAATCACTTGGTTTATAGTAATAGTAGGCAGTGTCTTCACAACGATGACGTAGAAACCAAATTGTCTTGTAGCCCCAACAGTTGAATCGTAGACCTGACTCCTCTTCCCAGAATAATTTAAATCTACGACGATACCAATCTCGTAGAAATAAACTAATATCACGTTTGGGATTCTTTCAAATCATAGCAGGGTAAGTATTCTCCCACTGATCACATTTATCATAGTGACAATTGGAGCACAGATGTTCTCTAGGGTGAGAGTCACACACCTCTTCCAAGACAGAATTACATCCTTTAATTTGTACTGCATAGCCTCTATGTAATTTACAAGGATTACATAATTTACACTTTTCATTATAGTCATCAATAATTGTGCGATTCTCACATTGAGTCCAACTCCCAAGAGTGTACATGCACAATGGACATGTATAGAACATTTTTTTGGTTTCCAATGTTAACTCTCTCACAGCTAAAACGAAACTGATCGTCCACGTTCGATAAATTCAGTGAGGGGAATGGGGAGAGGAGTAGCTCTGTGACGTCACCTCTTTCGAATGGTGGAGCCATCTACACTGAATCCATTGGCAATGTTTCAAAAGTATATCCACGATATAATTCTGCTTTGTTCCAATTAATATGTCAATAAATTGAACTATAAGCATTTGAATCACATCTTAAAAGTTTCATTACAATAGTCCAATGGTGGAGAATCATTTTTCATTATATTGTCAAGTGTTCCCCGAGAGAATATCCTGCGTTGAAGAGATAACTCGAGAAAATTGTCATCCAAAATCAAATGTTTTCCATAAACACTAGATTTGATCTAATTCTCTCTTTCTCAAATTTATTCATTTTTCAATCCTTTCACTCTGACTGCTGACTCTAGACTGACCCTGATTCGTTAGCCCTAACCTAACCTAACCAGAAAAGAAAGGGAACATTTTCGATTTCGAAACAATTTTATTGAATAATTACAACAACAATAATACTAAGCATATACAATTAGTGATACAGTTTATTGTCTTCGATATGTTTCACTAATGCACATAAAGCACATTGAAGTCTATTCACGTGCGCTATATCAACTTTTGCAGCGAAACATAATTGATCCTCCATTTTAAATTGCTCAAGGATATCACATATCTTGCATATACTTCATCCCATTCCAGACAAAAGCCGTGATCCTCTCGTGATTTCCACGCAAAGTTTGGTGCTCTTGTATTATTACCATCAACTCCACTATCAACTTCTAATAGGGTAAACATTCCACTCGCTATCATCAACACACTGGAAATATATATCCAAATGAGTAAAGTCAAACTGTTATTCTTCTCACCCCCTTTGAAATCTATTCACAGGACTAATAAAAACTATAGCAAAAATCCTTTCCTCATATTCTCTGCAATCCTCCGCCTCTAATATGTAAGCGAGCTCTGATTGGTCTAGAAGGAGATGTAACCGACTCGCTGATTGGTCTAGAAGGAAACACGTGATCCTGTTTCCTATTCTGGATCTTAACATTCTCCCCTAGCGTGCACTTGGCCAAAACAGCAACAACAAATAAATCGACCTGGGAAAAAAGAGGTAATTGACCCACTTCGATTACGCAATCATTCTCCCTGAGGATTCCATGCCATATTTGGTGGCCCCGTCACGACTGACATTACCACGTGTTCTCCCTAGGGACTCTTTACCCATATTTGGACTCCCGTCACGACTAGCACCCTCCTTTCTACTGTAGTATACTTAAACATACTTTGATTTAGTTCAAAGACCCTGTTAATATTCTGTTAAATTTTCACCCTCTTACGCGTATAGCCTTAATTGTACTACTATCATAGTTGTTTTGGCAGAGTAATCTGTTCTTTTGACAACTTGCATACACTTAGTAAGTTTTGATTTAGTTCAAAGGTCCCTGTTAAATTCTGTTAAATTTTCACCCTCTTACGCGTAGCCTTAATTGTACTACTATCATAGTTGTTTTGGCAGATAAAGCAGTAATATTACTGTTTTAGTAGTAGTAGTAGTAGTAGTAATAGTTCTGGATTGCATACATGGACACTACTTGCACATATTGTCTTTTGGTCAATTGATCTTTTTCGTTTCAGCATTCTCTGAAAGTTCCAGCTTATTATATAATGCCCAAATCGGTTTTCTTGACAACTTGCATGCACTTAGTATGTTTTGATTTAGTTAAAAGTCCCCATCAATATTCTGTTAACTTTTCATCTTATTATGCGAGCCTTAATTTACTACTATCATAGTTAGTTTTTGGCAGTAACAGCAGTAATATTACTGTGTTAGTAGTGGTAGTAAACAGCATTTAGCAGCAGTATTAATAACTGTAGTTGCAGGTAGATATTGCCTTTTGGTCAGTTGAGTATCCCCCTTACGATGGACCAAAAGTTTATTTTAATACGGTAAACCAGTCTAAAACTATTGCTGAATCGCCTGTAGCATCAATCCAAATGCGCAGGTGTGTTTTGATTCTGTTCAAACTTCCCCTCATCTTTTCCTCAGATATTCATTTCAATATCCTCAGCTTAGTAGAACTCGCTACAGATGCACTAGTAAATAATTTTACTTAGTGGTAAATTAATAGTCTTAGTGGTATTAGTAGTAGCTGTAGTAGCAGTAGTAGTTGTAGTAGTAGTAACGTGCAAGTCAAGGCCGTATTCAGGGGGGTCTAGGGAATTTTGACCCCCCCCCCCCTCAAAAGATTTATTCGACTCGTAAAATAACCTACCAAAAATGAATTTAACCCGGTTTTGATGTGTTCTTTACAGTTTTTTGCACTCCCCCCCCCAAGTTTTTTAAAGCTCCCCCAAAAAATAAAATCCTGGATGCGGTACTGGTGCAATTATTTCCTTTTTGGTTAATTGATCATTTCTCTTATCATTTCCTGAAAGTTCTGAAATTAATATACTTAGTCATTCCTGAGATACGCCCATTCGACAAACCTTATGCTTATAACGTATATTGACGACCATTAGTATATAAAATATACAATATATAACCAAGGACAAATCGTCTAGCCTATATACCTTAACCTGTGAACTGTGGCGGGGTTGACAACCCCCCCCCCCAAAAAAAAAAAAAAAAAACATAATTACTGGACCTGTCAACGATGCTGAACAAAAACAGTATTGTAACTGCAAAAACTGCAAAAAAATTGTAAAAAACTGCAAACATTGTAAAACAGTATTGTAACTGCAAAAACTGCAAAAAACGTAACTGCAAAACTTACATGTCCATGGTTTAACTTACAAACCCTTGCCCCTTAGCTTTGGGAGGGTTGTCTACCCTTAAAGCATTGCTGTAGGTTTTTTTTAACTATTTTGAACAAAATAGCTATCTCACGAATTTGATCACATGTGTTCGGGGGGAAAAGGGGGTCATGGGGGGGGGGGTATTTGCCTACCGGAGACAAATGGTCAAGGAAGAATGAGATTGGCTTCAAAATTTGCACATAAAAACAAGCTAATATAATTAAAACATATTACTCAGTTAAGAAACTTAAATACAAAAAATTTTTATTAATAAAGTAATAAGGTAAGTTAATATAGTAACACAAAAAAAATTACCTGTTCCTTAAATTAGTAAATAATCTAGAATAACTTTCATTCCATGTCCAGCATTAGGAAACATGAAATTAGGTGACCAAGCTTCTAATACTTGCCTAGGCTCAGAAGGTGTTATTCTAAATGCTCATTTTAATACCATAAGGTTACAAGGACCAACAGAAATAATCCGTGGCAAATTTACATTATTAAAAAACCCAGACGAGGTGCGATTGCTCCAGAGAACGTACAAACCGGTATAAACATAAGCGACAAAGAGTGTTCCCCAACAAAGAGAATGAAGAGCCAGAAATAATCTGTGGCAAACTTACATTATAAAAAACCCGGACACCGAGGTGTTATTGCTCCAGAGAAAGTATAAACCGGGATAAACAAAGTGACAAAGTGTGCTCCGACAAAGAGAATGAAGAGCCAGAAATAATCCGTGGCAAATTTACATATAAAAAACCCAGACCGAGGTGCGATTGCTCCAGAGAATGTATAAACCGGTATAAACATAAGCGACAAAGAGTGCTCCGACAAAAGAGAATGAAGAGCCAGAAATAATCTGCAGTAAACTTACATTATAAAAACCCGGACCGAACGTGCGATTGCTCCAGAAAATGTATAAACGGTAACCGGGATAAACATAAGCGACAAAGAGTGCTCCGACAAAGAGAATGAAGAGCCAGAAATAATCTGCGGTAAACTTACTACCTAATTATATAAACTGTGCCTAAAACAAAGCAGAGCAATAGTGCTTAGCCAGCGCTATTGCTCTGCCTATGATTTTAAGGAATTTTTGTCAGTTCAAATTAATGTTTAGGAAAATTTGAGGAAATAGGGACGTATTATCCATTTGGTTTGTGACTATATATAACGTTGATTTTGTATCAGCGTGATCGATTACATGAGATTGTATTCCTCTTATACTCAGATTGTAAATCAAATCTGCTCAAGTTTTTCCATATTCTTCTTAATTAGGCTGTCAAAAAAAAAGATCAATAATGGTCACGCAATCTAGGTCATTATTGTTCGGTCTTATCATATGTTTATAAATGCATGGATAAGTGAATTGAAGAACAATAAAAATAGAAAAAGAAAGACATCACACTATACTATATTGCTACAAACAAATTGTGCAGCATAATTTATACTGCATTTCATTATGCAAAGCAAAATTATGCTGCAGGCTACAAATTATGCTGCAGGCTACCCAAGTAAAACATAAGTATAGTATAGAATATTTGACACACAAAAAACCGCAGGTCCTTGACCACAAAAAAAAGCATGCAAATACAATTAAAGGATTAAATTTAAACTTTTAATAACACCAAAATTAATAATCAGACTGTCACCTTATATCAGTAATCGAACTATTTAATCAGCTGCTCAAAACGAAGTTTTTCACATACGGAATTGTATTGGATTTCATAACGGAATAATTTTCTGCTTTGCTTTAAGCTTTAATGTTGCTACTAAAGTTTATTTTATTCTGCATCTCGATGCTGAAAAATTATGTGGAGAAATATCCCCTTTGTCATATTTCTGAATGAAATGCAGAAAATAGTCCCCCCCCCAGCCTCTAAGGTGAAAACTCATTCCCAAAACAGTTACTCTGAAGAATCTTCCCCTTTAAAAAATCCTCCCCACGTTGTAAAATTAGAGGAACCTAAAGGCAAAGAGATTCAACAAATACATACATGAATTCCAAAGCATCCCTTACTCTGTAGAATATTCCCACAAAAACACTAATGTCGTGGAGAATCTCTTCAAGAAAATTTTCCCAGAGTAAAACCCCTCTGGAAAAAATTTGTTCCTTCAAAAAAATATATTTTACTCACTTCTACATCATTGTATTAAGACGTGTATCAATTCAGTTAAATAAAACATTAAAATTTTTACACAAAGCATTTTAGACAATATAAAAGGAGGTATGACCTTGCAGCCCCATCATTCAGACTTGGTTTCAACCAGTTCGTGGTAACGAACTGTAAGCAAGGAGCGACCCGGCTAAATAGTATGCCAATAGATATGTCAATAGATGCCAATAGATATGTCAAAAAAAATCAGATTTTATTCTGATTTCAAATATATAAGTTTTATTAAGTTGAGTCTTACCCATCGAAAGTTATGTGCCTGAGAAATTTGCCTTATTTTCAAAAAAGGGGGGAAGTACCCCTTAAAAGTTATAGAACTTTAATGAAAATCACACCATCGAATTCAGCATATTAGAGAACCCTACTGTAGAAGTTTAAAGCTCCTATCTGCAAAAATGTGGAATTTGTATTTTTTTTTCAGAAGAAAGATCACGGATGCGTGTTTATTTTTTTTTTTTTCAGGTGTGATCATATCGATCCAGTAGTCCTAGAATATCGTAAGAGGGCTCATTTGAACGGAAATTAAAAGTTCTAGTGCCCTTTTTAAGTGACCAAAAAATTGGAGGGCAACTTAGCCCCCTTCCACGCTCGTTTTTTTCCGAAGTCACCCAATTAAAATTTTAAGATAGCCATTTTCTTCAACATAGTCAAAAATCTAATAAATATGTCTTTTAAGATGAATTAAACCCCCATAGGTCCCAGGGGATGGGCTGCAAGTTATGAACTTTGCCCATTGTTTACATATAGTATTGGTTATTGGGAAATATACACACATTTTCAGGAAGGATTTTTTTCTGATGGGGGGGGGCTAGAGGTCGGGGTTACTCGGGAGAATCTTTTCGTGGAGGATGTTTCCTTGGGGTTAAGGGACATTTCTATGAAGGGGGCGCCGGATTTCCCAGCATCATTTAAAAAACGATCAGAAATTAAAATTAAAAAAAAAAAGTTGTTTCAACTGAAAGTAAGAAGCAACATTAGAACTTAAAACGAACAGAGATATTACGTATATGAGGGGGTTCGCCCCCAAGTCAATACCTCGCTCTTTACGCTACAGTTTTTTTAGTGCTTTTAAAAGAGCTATCTATTCTAATCAAACGGCCTTTGTGATTCAGGGGTTTGTGATTTAAAAAAAAAATTAACTTTACGTAAAGAGCGTGGTATTGACTAAGGGGAGAACCCCCTCATATAGGTAATAACATATACGTAATAAAAAAAAACAATAAAAAAAACAAGCGATATGGCTCAATAGTAATCAAAAATTTAAAAAACGGAATTTGATGTTAATAAATATATCAAAAGAATGCGCTTATAATGCTGATTCTAAACATATAAAATTTTATTAGTTTAGCATTACTCATCAAAGGCTACGAGCCTGAGGAAAAATTTACCTGATTTTTGAAAGAGGGGGGGGGAAATCCCCTACAGTTGAAAGAATTTAAGGAAAAAGCTCACCGTCAGATTCAGCGTATCAGAATACCCTATTACGTAGAATACCGTATTATGGTCCTAAAATAAAACGCACTCTCAACCCTCACTCTTTGGGCTTAAGTCTAAAGTTATTTTAAACATCTCACTAGAATTCAACGGTGGGGGACTTGTGTTTCAGAAATCTTTCTTGAAGAGTTTTGACAAAAAAAGTAAAATATAGCGTGAAAAGCGAGCGTGAGAAAAATAATTTCAATCATATACGGAAAGTTTTTGATGTTGAACCTTACTTTCAGTGAAAAACTCGTTTTTATTAATTATCGATTATACTTTAAATCAGGCCAGGAAATACCCTTAAGTTTGAAATTTTTCAGGAAAAACGGTCATCTCCATTGAAAATTAGCCTCCTCCCACCACTACAAAATAATTCTTTACACGTCACAGTGAGAAAACTGCATTAATTGAAGGTCCTTTTCCCTAAGGCTCGTGATTATTATCATCTTCAAAAATAAAGTTATGGAAATTTTTCAGCCACACTCAATCACATGGGTATCTAAAGATTTTGATAGGGTGTTTTAGGGAGTATGGGGTGCGGGATGGGGTCTAATCACCTCAGTCCTATGATCACTTACAAAAATGACTCAAATTGTTGATTTTGTCAGAAGATTAGAATCCCCCGATATTCTAGGACTATTGGTCGTTGCAATCACTCCTGGGAAAAAAATGATAAATACTCGCCGTTGATCCTTCTTTTCCTCTGGCGGAAAATATAAATTCCAAATTTGTGTAGATAGGAGCTTGAAACATCTACAATAGGATTTTTAGATTTGCGAATCTAATGGCGTGATTTTTTTCATAAAATTTGCTAGACTTTTGGTGGATGCTTCCCCCTCTTCGAAAATCGGATAATGTCTCAGGCTCGTAACTTTTGATAGATATTATTCGTTTATTTAAACAACTATTTTAGCGGTCAAAAATGGATGCTAAAAATTATCCTATTTTTAAAACCAAAAGTGAAATAGAAAATGAGAGAAATTGCCACTTATTTAAAATCGGCTTACAAAATATGGCAGGAAGGAGTCTACAAATCTCTCTGTACGAAACTTACGGGTTGTACTTTAAAATGTTTAATTTTAAATATTTCAAACATTGAGCTTAGTGATTTTTACATGTTTTAAATCAGCATGAAACCTCTATTCTTTGATGTATTGACAGTTATCAAAATCTTGTTTTGCATACGGGACTCCCACGGTGTCAATAAAGTTAATAAACCGTTTACTTTCGCATAACTCGGTTGCTGCCGGTAAAAGTTGAACTTTATTTAACTTTTTCAAAAAAGTCTGCGAAGTTCAGCCAATAGCAGAAGACTTGAGGAAAACTTCAAATAAAACACACACAAATAAGTGTCTATACTTAATCACATATATAAAAGAGGTTTAAATATTTGTTTGGGGCTTGGAAAAAAAAAAGCCAATCAAGCCATACTTATTAAAAGGAAAAAGATTCAGAATAGAATGGTTTCCTCAGCTCCACGTCTAATCATTTTAATTATTTTCTATGCAAAATTACTGTAGAGACAAGAAGTAAAATCTTGTGTAATTCAAACGTTTATAATTCACTTTTCCGATGCACAATTTCATGAAAAAAACTTGTGTATCTTTGATAAGGCATTGGGAGCCCTGCATTAGAGTTCAGCTCCCTTAGGTCGAGTTGTTCGTTACATATAGCTCGCTACCACACACTGTTTTATTAACATACTAATTAATACATAGAATACTAATAATTAAGAATGGGTCAGGATAGGTCTAACATTGCATATTCATGATAGTAATTGGATATTAGCAAATATCCTCGGATACGACAGAAATCAGGGTATAAAGTAATTGATAAAACCGGGTGATTAGTTCATCTTAATTATATTCAATTAAGTTCTTTTTTTAAATTATTATATACTTCTTTAGTTGGATTTTAGTTGTGAAGAGTAAGGTAGAATTCGGAACAAGGGATAAAAATGGCCTTAGATCTTCGAACTAACAGAAATTGCCGTATCGAATCATCTTCCTTCAGTGGTAGGTGTTTTCAAAAAACTGATATAACATAGCTTCTTTAATATCAAGGTTAGAATGTTTCGTTTTTAGCTTTGAAGGAAACCACGACTACCGATGCTCTTTCTCCTCGTCCCTCTTTAAACTTCTGAGGAAAATTGCACTTCAATTGAAAAACCCTTTGGAACTAAGAAAAATTAATAGTCCTCACCTCCCTTAATTTATACGAACGGGATTCTCCTCAGAAGATATACGATATACAAACGGGTGTGGGTAATGTGCATGGTGTAAGAGCAACACAATTGGTATGTCGGATTAGCACTTCATACTCAGTTCAAAAAAAAACGAAAACAAAGCTTTTGTTGACAAACAGAAATAATAAGAAATTTTGAAAATTATGAAAGTTATGAAAATTCTTGTCTTGAGTGGCACTATTGCCTCCTTCTCCGGTGCCAATACAGTGTTAATTTATTCGGTAGGATACTTCCGTAGAATCCAGAACAAACTCAATAAGTGCAGTTATGTTTATCATAATAATGTTTACCATAAAATGTTATCATAATAATATTTATCCAATATGTTAGGAAGGTTATGATGGTGGGGTAATGTGCATGGTGTAAGAGCAACACAATTGAATGTCGGATTAGCACTTCATAGTGCACAAAGTTGCACTGTACAAAGTTGTTGCTTTTGTTGTTATTTTTTGTATATTTTCTTTTGTTTCATCCTTTTTCTCATTTTTGTATACTCTGTCATTGTACATTTATTGTATACGACGGGTTTTCAATATATTATTATTATTATTATAGTCAGATCGAAAAAAACAAAGTTTGTGTTGACAAAGAGAAATTTTAAGGGAAGAATTTTAACCACTTTAGGTCAGAAACGATACAATTAATAAACAAAAAGAGTTCTTAAACAATATGAAATGTATAAACGGTGCTACTGAGAACCTCTTTTTAATCGTTTTAGTTAAAAGTACAACATGTACCATCAGAGGACCACATAGATGTGAACTGAGAGGTGATGGGGGTTGAAGTCTATTAAAACGGATATTCCTAGCTAATCCTTTATTTCTAGTAGAGGGGACGGGGCAACCTCAAGCAATACGCAACTTCAAAATCAGTTTCTCTCTTCCAAGAATTCGGAAATGTGAAAGTGGTCATTTCTTTCACTTTTACAGCAGTAACACTATTTTTGTTAAGGTCACAAAAATATATTTTTTGTTGTGTTTGAAATAATTTCCCTCAAATTAGAACCCCGTGAATGAATAATATTTTCAGTTTAAGTTTTAGTTTTAAAGTGTGGGGTGTCCGTCACCTTCCTGAACTGATTCTTGAGTCGACAACAGGGTTGCGCTGACTCGTGTCTTTAAAATGAGACGACATGTAACTCTTATCAAACGGTTCGTGGTAGCGAACTAACGGTACGAAGCGGTTTGTCTCAATAGTAACTAAACTAAGAAAACAGAGTTTCGATAACTTTAGATACAGCAAAAAAAAATGAATTTGATGTTTATTCAAAAAAAATCTGTAGAGTTCATCAAGTTTATTGTTACCTATCAAAGGCTAAAACCTGAGAAAATTTGATCCTTTTTTTTATGGAGCAAAATCATCAAGGTATCTTAATGAACATGACATCATCAGATTCAGCAAACTAGAAAATCCTTCTGTAGATGTTTCAAGCTTTTATGTACAAAAATGCAAAATTTTGCATTTTTGCCGGAAGAAAGATCACGGAGGCGTGTAGTGTTTTTTTTTTTTTTTTTGTCAGGGGTGATGCATCAAACCCAGTGACTGAATAAATTGAAAAAGAGCTTATTTGATAGAAAATCAAAAGCTCTAGTGCCCTTTTAAGTGACCACAAATATTAAAAGGCAGCTACCCTTCCTCCCACGATCAGTTTTT